>JAIUJO010000048.1:1435000-1615000 GCA_023846275.1 Vanilla planifolia | reverse complement strand
CTCAAACCTCCATAAGTTTTTTTGGGCTAAACTCAAACCCCAGACTTTTGCACAATTGTCGGGATACCCTTACCCTAAAGAAGGAAATAAAAAAAATTAGTAAAACTTAAGACAATTTTAAGAGAAATTTGAGGCACACAATATCGAAAAGAGGGAAGAATAGAGATTGAAAAATAGTTGAAGCAAAAACCTCCAATTTTGGGTTCCTTCTAGCATATTTCACTTTGTGACTTTGGAAGAACCGTATGCACTTAGAATTTTTTGATATTGTGATTTGAAAGCATTGAAATCTTAGCAATGGTAACCTCAAGGAGTTATTCATCATTCCCTACTTATAGAAATTAATTTGAGCACTAAATCCACTCCCAATAGTTCTAAAATTAACTAACCATTTGGGTAACGGAGATAAAGCTGTCACCATTCGATTTGGAGCCTGAAATGTATATTTCTGGTTGAATCTCGAATTTACCATTTGAGATCAATCCTGGCCGTTGGATCTAAGCGACCTTGATATAGGCCATTGGATGGCGTGGTTGTCGTCCTTCATATATTAAAATAATTTGTCCAAAAATCAACTAAAATAGAAAATTACTACAGTGGTTCCACATCATCTTGTAGATCTGGCTCATTTCGAATCTCCTGCTCAACGTTTTACTGTTGTCATGACAATTTGCCTTGACTAATCTAAGCTGTTCGATCACGCCTGCCAATCTGCCTTTTTTAACAATCAAATGGAAGTTTAGTCCCACATCGCCCAAATGTCTTGGCCATTGCTCTTTGTAACACTTTCGATTCATTAGTTTCTCGAGCCATTTGGGGTTGGCTCCGATTGCACCACTGTCCTTCCACTCTCTTGATAATCGAATTAAAGTTTAGTCCCACATTATCCAAATGTCTTTGTCATTGCTCTCTATAATACTATCAATTCACTTGTGTCTCAAGCCATTTGGGGTGGCTCCCCCATTCCTCGACCAACATTTCATCACTTGGTCCTCGTTGGCTTGATTTCGTGCTTGTTCTGGTCAGCTTTCTCTGTAGGCTGAGTTCGCACTTGTTCAGTTCAGTAGCTGTGGGCTGATTTCTCACTTGTGCTGTTCAGCAACTCTTCCTGCAGCCTTTGGGCTTATCTTTCCCCTTTCGGCTATATCAAAAAATTTTTACTTTATTTTATTTTTTAAATCCTTAAGCCTGGACAGACCAATCGTCGGGTCGAGTCTACCCGCCCAACGCTACAGTGAAAATTTCCGAGACTAAAGTGGTTTTATAGTGTTTTGTGAGAATTTTTGTGCCAAAATTTTGAATATAAGTATACCACAATAATTTTATATTATGATAGTATTACAAATGTCCTAAATTACTATGAAAAGAAATTCATGAAAAATTATTCCTAAATAATTTTAAAAAATCAAATACTAATATCTATATTTTTCATCAATAATGCTTTGCCTAAAAATAAAAATTCAAAAATTCTTAAACTTATAAGATTTTTCAAATATTAATACTACTAGTGTGGCACATCATCTCAAAATTTGGACATATCAAATTCAAGAAAAATAAAGAGACATTCAAGTATAAAGATTTTGGTGCATGCCTTCAATTTCCTTGAACCTTGCCATCACTCCAAGAGTCTTGAAGACTACTATTTTAGACATTTAAAATTCATGGCTAGACTTAATTGAATACTAATAATTTCACTTAAAGCAAGCTCATATGAGATATAAATATTTATGTTTGGCTCATCAAACACAAGGTTGTAACAATCTACCCCTTTTGATGATGGCAAGACATAAATGTTTTAAAACAAAAATGGGAAAAAGAAAATAGAAATAAATTTTTAAGGAGGAAATTAAGAATTAACATAGTCCCCTCAACTCCTAACTATTCTCCCCCTTTGACACTATCAAAAGAGAGTGAACCCTAATCAATGTCTAAAATTCCTAATTACTCCCTTAATGTTTCAAATTGCTCTGGTGGTAATGGTTTGGTAAAAATGTCAATCAATTCAAGCTTAATGGGAACATACTCTAATTCTACTAATCTTTTAGCCACTTGGTCTCTAATAAAGTGATATCTAACATCTATGTGCTTAGTCTTAGAATGATGAATTTGATTCTTGGCTAATGTTAACGTATTAGTATTATCAATTCTAATAGGTATATGTGTGACTTCTAAAGCATAGTCTAGAAGTTGTTGTCTTATTTGAAATCCTATGAAAAATAAATTTAGCTCACTCATCATGCTCATTTCAAATTCTTTAGTCGTAAGATCTCCAAATTCTCTATATTTCTTTTTTTGCACTACCAAAAATAATATCATCAACATAAATCTAAACAATTAGTAAATCATCTCCTAATGATCAAATCCTTTGGATGTGTGGTTGCAATTTTTCATCCTTTATGTTACTTGTTTATTTTCTTTTTCTACTTCAAGATTTTCTAATATTTCTTCATTCTTATTCAAATCTATGTTCTTTACAAATTTTATTTTATCTTCTAAATACTTCTCATTAACTAATTGGATAGACTAATCAAACACAATATATATTATTTCCTCCTACCTTATGGGATTCTTGATTAAAGATTCTATATTCTTTTCTAATAGATGAATACCCAAGATGTGGATTTTTATTTTCTTCTTGGTTTTATTTGTATAAGGTGTAAAATCTAAATTAGAAACATACCATTGAATTAAATCATCAATTTAAGTTTTATAAATATCCTAGACCTATCCTAGAATGTCTCCAAATATTTTAGAGACATATTCTTCTAGTCTTTTAAGTTCTACTCTTAAGAACCCAAGAAAGCTTGGGTTGAGCACTAAATGAAACTTTCATGTTGTCATTCTTAACAATCCATCTAAAAATTTTTTTTGTGAATATATATTTCTTCTAAGAAAGCAATCTTCCACAGTATGTCTAGATTTACAATAATAAAAGCAAACAATATTTTATGGCCTAGGCATGCTTATGTATTTAGGTTTTTGAAAATTGAAGACATGTGAAGAATAATAAGCATGTGAAGCATAAGAAGTATGTGAAGTTTTTCTTAGTCTAACATGCTCAAAAAATCGTATTTTTTCTTTCAAAAGTAAAATATCAAGCTTTAAAGAAGTATTCTCAATGGTAACGAAAGCCTTTTCGTGACATATATGTTGATTTTCTATTCCATTCTTTTCATATTCTTTTATAACAAAATCAAGTAATTCAAATTTTTCTTTGTAAGGCTTTTTCAATTTTTTATGAATGCTCATTAAAGAAGTCAATACATTCATAATTTTAATATAATTACTTTCTAAAATATCTCTTATCCAAGTGATTACCTCATTTTCTTCTTTTTCTTCACTTGAAGATATTGAAGATGCCTCATTTGTCATAAAACAAATCATCCCTTCTTCTACTCTACTTGAGCTTGAAACATTTGAATCTTTGAAAGCACTCCATGTAGCTTGAAAAGCTTTCTTTTTCCTCAAGTTCTTCTTCTTCTTCTTTTTTACCTCTTTCACATGCTTGCCCTTGAGTTTTAGACATTCTGGTTCAATATGATCGGTTTGACCACACTCAAAACAAGTTGGTGCCCTCTTCCTCTTCTTGTTGCTCATCTTCTTCTATTTCCTATTAAGAAAACTTTTTGCCAAATTTTTTACTAAACCATCAACATGAAAACTTACCTTATACTCCAAATCCATGGAAGAGGTAGAAGTGGAATCTAAATCACATTTGGTGGCTTTGAAGGCCATGGGTTCTTCTTTTTTCCTTTCATGCTTTAACTTGCTTGTAGAAGCATCTTTCGTATGTCTCTAGTCATCTCTATTTTGACAGTGAGACATTCCACAAGGAGTTCATCCAATAAAAATTTGTTGTCATCTTTAGTCGCTTTAATCGCCATTTCAAGGGGATCATGTTCCTTTGGAAGGATTCTCAAAATTTTCCTTACTAGGTCAACATTTGAGAATGCCCATTGGCATTCTAAGATTTATCAAGCCATTTGTTACGTCATTAAATCTGAAAAACATACTTTTAATACTCTCATCAGGATTCATTCTAAAAAGCTCATAGTCATGGGTGAGGATGTTGATCTTCATCTCTTTCACTTGTGAGGTGCCCTCATAAGTTACTTTGAGTTTTTCCGCACCACAATTGTCGTATGCAAATTTATAATTTGTGTAAATTCACTAGGAGAAATTCCACAATGAAGATAGTTCAAGGCCCTAGCATTCAATTGAGCCAATGTTTTATGCTCAACATTAAGCTCACTAAAGCGCTTGACTTCATTAGTAAAAGAATTTCTAAGAAGTTCACAAGGCTTAATCATAACTTTCCATAATTCAAAATCGATAAATTTAATAAAAATTCTAAAACAGTTTTTCCAACCTCTTAGAAAAATCATGAAGTATAAATATTATTAAAATATAAAATGATATACTAATAAAATGATAATCAAGCTCTTAGAAAACTCATATTCTATGTAAGAGTTAAAAATAATAAATAATATGCAAAAATATCTTAATTATGAAACATTTTATATATTAATTTAATATTGTGCATATTTCATAATTACAAGTTTTACTTATTGAATTTAGGACGAAAACATCTTTTTCAAATTATTTTTTTATTTTTTACAAATATAAACATGCATATTTATCACCAAATAATTTTTAAAGTGTATATATATATACATACAGACATCACACGCACACACACACACAGACCATATTTCTTATGATTATTTCACTCTAATTATCATCTTTATTTTTCCCCCTATTATAGTATTAGCAAGCCATATTTTATAGTTAATGTAACATATATTTTGTAAAATTTTTTAATAGCTTACCATACATTAAATTCATTGCACTATATGTTTTATGTAAAACCACTCTACGACAAATCCTATATTATTGTTGATCCCTTAACTTTTATAACCTAACGTACAATGTGTTGAGCATCTTGTATGGCATGCAAAAATTGCATATACTGTACTCAAATACAAATGAATAATATTTGCCTCTACAATCTTAATGGCAACATGTTATGTAATTTCTAGATATCATTATAGAAGAATATTAAATAAGATGATATATTTTTAAATACTAGAATATTTATGTATTTTATAAAAATGTCATGTTGAAGCTCATGGTGAATATGATTTTCAAATTCTCAACAGTCATTGAACGGGTAGGATAAAAAATGATTTTAATAGCCGTCACTTCCCAAGCTTAATTCAATAGTAAGCTTTGAAGAGTTGAGGTCATCATGACCTTGTTGTCACGGCTTATAAATAAGTATAGTAGGCCCAATCCAATGAGCTTTTTCATATAAGAAAATTGATAAGCAAAGTTGTGTCATAGAGGAGAGTTGCAAAGGTTTGAGTCATCGATGACGTAAGTTTTTTAGAATGACTGTAAGAAAGATTGAATGGCATGAAGGAAAGGGTGATAACTATCTATCGTTCTCCCACACAAGCAAGGAATTTATTTAACCTTTGTGTGTTAATTATGCGGTCTCCCACACAAGCAAGGAATTTATGTAACCTTTGCGTGTTAATTGTAAGTCAAAGGTGTCCCTTAAACAAATATATATTTCGTCATGTTTTGACACAAGAAAGTTGATCATGTTTTCATTGTTGCTTAAAACTTGCTTGGGCTCCCCATCAAATATATATTCACACTCTGCTGCTAGAAAATGGAGCAGGGAGATCGAAATGAATAGAGAAAGTGAAAATATTTTTACTTTTTGCAATTCATTGATCTCATAGAAGACACAAAATTAATGTACATTTCAGGAAAAAAAATAAGAAACTCTAGAGCCGGTGGGATGTACCTATTTTGATAATGGTAAGCCTCACGATACCAATTTTGCTCATCTTCCTTGGACATTTGAGAAACACCTCAGCATCAAGAGCATGGATAGGAATGGCTGTTTGGAGCAATTATCTTTTGGCCAACGAAGTTGCCGACTTCGCTCTTGGCCAGCTATGCAGTAGCATGGACGACAATAGCAACAACACCATCCTCGCATTCTAGGTGCCTTTCCTTCTACTTCACCTTGGTGGCCTAGACACCATCACTACCTATTCTAAGGAGGACAATGAGCTGTGGGCTCGACACCTTCTTGCCCTCGCCTACAAGCTCGTCATTGCCATCTATGTTCTGTTTCGATCTCTTCCAAGTAACCTCCTGCTCGTTCCCACCTTGTTCATATTCTTTGTTGCCACTGTCAAGTATGCAGAGTGGTCTTTCTCGCTCTACAGAGCTAGCACTGACGGTTTCCGCGTCTCCGTGGTCATTTCGAGCAAGCAAAGTGAATTAAACCAGATTTCTTCCAACCGTAGGGCAATGGTAGCATGTTTGTAGGGCAAAAATAAGAAAGACGAATTGAATGCTTTAAAAGGAGCTTTCGATATGTACTCGGTTTGCAGCCCTTTCTTCGTGGACGTATACAAGGTAATCGGACACATGTTGAAGGAGATGATTGTCAATGAAGTTTTGGGCCTGACAGGAATGGAACTCAATGATGCCTATGATGAGATAGTACACGAAGGGCGTCATTAATTGCTCACGTGCCAGCATCATCCTCAGGGTGATTTGCTCCTCCGGTATCTTTCTCGCTTTCTTGTTGTTTGTTTTCTCCCCAAAGCACGGCATTGACACTAGTGACGTCACCATCACTACTGTCCAGCTTGAAGCTTCCATAAGTCTTGACACCGTGGCTTCTCTACTGTTCCTACTTTTCGACTGGCCGGTGATCTTCCTTCTCGAATTTAAGAAACTCGACAAGTGGGGTTTGCTTATTCCCCAGCTCATTCTCAGAATAAGGAGAAGATTGTGATGTGAAAGAAGATGGAGGCCTTTAGAGATGCCGCAACTCAACTTGATCACCAACTGCTTCAGGAATGCAACAGTACAACCAAAGGAACTTGTATCACCATACAATCCAAAGAATAAGAGGATAAACAAATGGGCATGCAGAATAGAATTCAAGCTTAGAGGACCCATTAGAGCATTTCAGGAGGCAACAGTATTATTCCTAAGCTGGACCAGTGGATTTTCGTCCTAAACTTCATATTCACAGAAGTCAGTAACGGAAATCAACTTCTTCTAGAGCTCATTACTACACATGTTCAGGAACCCTTACAAATATCGTGGGGGTGGTTCAACGATAAGGCACGGCTAGCTACACTCCGACAAGTCGATGCCCCAGTATGGGTTGTGTCTACATTCCTTAATTTGACAAAAGGTTGGTCAGCCGATCAGCAAGTTCTTGTGTGGCACATTGCAACACAGCTATGCTATCACTAAAAGCCCCTAAGGCTGCACCCGTCTTATCATCCTCTTGAAACACAGCCACAGTCTAAGGGGTTAAAAGCGTAGAAGAGCACTTGGTGTGGGATGCATGAATGCAAGCGCCTGTCCGACTATATGCTGTATCTGGTGTTGATGCGACCAGAGATAATGGCAACCATGGTAGGAGCGAGCTCACTGATTTACTGGCATGCTTGCTATGATATCGTACAGTTCATCGAATGGCATGAAGAGGATTTGACGTCGACTATGAATAACGATGAGGTTGAGGGGAAGGCATGCTGCAGGCTGATGCTGATCGAACCTATAGAATGGATCACATATCCATCTCTGTTTCAGAAGATAGCATGACTACTTGCACACCTGATTCTTGTGCTTAGGGAGGACAAAGGTGGTAGGTTATCACATCGGCATGGGTGGAGCTTTTGATGCCAGAAGCGAAGAATACTCGATCGAGCATGCACAGTAGGGGAGGCAACATTCTAACTTTTGTTTTGCGACTTGTGAAGCATGTGGGAATGGTGGATGCTTTCGATATTGGCAGATACATGACGGGTAGTGCACTGGACATAGCCAAAAAGCTATCATCCTTCATTAAACAATAGTTAAGAAATCGTCTGCTTTGATGATGACTGGTGAATAAGTGTGAATAATGTATCAATAGATCCAACTTCGAAAAAATCACAAATTCTCCTTCAACTGGTCTACAAAAATTTGTCCTTATAGCAATATTGAAGATAATGCCACTCCAAAATAAATAGTCTTCCAAAGCATAGTTTTTGTTAATTTGCTCATTGAGAAAGATGAAAGAAAGAAAATATAATTTATTGAAAAAAATAATATATGGAATTTTGTTCATAAATAATTATATAATCACATAGAAATATTTTATCATAATAAATTAATAATATCAGTGACAAAAAATCTTATATTTCATGAAAGAACAAAAAATATATTTTTTACTTTTTATATTCAAGTTGTTGTATTCATTTAAAGTTATCAAAGCATAAATATAAAAAGATAGTAATAGTTGTTCAAAATTTATTTTATAATTTTTTTGTTATTCAATATAAATAATCTCAAAAATTGTTCTATTCCTCTATTTTACAATTTTATTTAATTTTGTTACTTTTCTAATAAACAATTGCTTATGAATTTCATGTTTTTGTGCAAAAAATCAATTTCTTTAGATAAAATATTTCTTCTCTATTAGTTCAAACAATTTTTATATTAAACAATTTTTTTATTTTTATAAGACCTTCAAATTCCTTATATTTTTAAAATACCTTTATTTTATGAACTACAAAAGATATCCAACTCATATGAATAAGGTCATAACTAAATAATAAATAATATATATTTTTATTTTGAAATAAAATATTCATTTATTACAAATATCAACATGAACTAACTCAAGAGACTACATAACTTTCTAAAACTTAGGAATGATGATTATTGGTGCTTATCAAAAATATAACTTTCACAAATATAATCAACATTAAAAATAAAAAAAATATCATTCAATATTTTTTATTTTATAACATAAATCTAACAAAATACAAATAATCATTCTAATAATATCACAACTAAGATTTATTCTTAACCTCTACTACAAATACATTACTTTTAATATGAATTTTTTTTTTAAAAAAACCTCATTGACACCATTCATCTTCAAATATACAAAATAATGTTATTATATTACTTATCTAATACGTAATGAACCACGAGCTAAAAATTCAAATATTAAACAAATATCATGAACCAATTTTTTTATCATTTATTCTTCATTATGATTTAAAAAGGTGTCTTGACATCTATTCTATTAACTTAAGTCTTTATTCATATGCACATAAAAATTTCTTGACTTTGAAACTTAAAAAAGTCCACATCATTGTAATACTAGAAGTTAAATATAAAAGTTAAACGAAATTCAAAACATTGTTTCAAGGCAGCCTTGGTTTATGCATCCTTTACACCTCTTTAAAAGAAAAATATTAATTAACTTAAAATCTTAATCAATAATTATTGGCCTCATACATCACTTATATATCTTTAATGATTTGCAAACTAATCGGGATGATAAAAGGGAAGCTAACTAAAGATATAGGTCTTACCAAAAATGTGAACCCAGGTTGCTGAAATCGATTGGAGCTCCCAAGCTTCACTTCCATGCTTTCCTTCCCCTAAACTGCTTACCACCCTGCCTTTGCCACTTTTTTTCTCTTGAATGAATGAGCTGCTCTTGCTCTTTTGGTAGCCAACGGCATCACCTTCGAGTGCTGCTTCTACCTGCTACTTAGCCCACCGGTATGGTTAAACAATAATAACAACTTATCTCAAGCCAACCCAGATAAAAATAAGCTTTGAAATAACAAAATAACATAACAAAAAAAAACATGATGCTCTTGCAATTAAAAAAAGGCAAATGTAACTATGACATACCTTTTTTGTTTCACAATAGTTTTAGCCTTGTACTTTTCCCTATCCCCTCTGCCTACTCGAACGAGAGCTACTCTCTCCTGCTTGCTGAGCTTGCTCCTGATGTGCGCCTAAATGCAACACATGATTATCATTTGTTAACCAATGAAGTTTAATAAATTGCTTTTAAAAATGCCAAACCAACTTGGTTGGGTCAAACGTCACTGTATGCACTCAACTCAAAAATAAAATAACCTTGAATACATCTAAGAGGTTCTAATTGTTCTTATTCCTATCATTTCAATGAGTTCACTTCCAAAGAATGGCTAGTGAGAAACATCAAAGAAAGCCTAATCACATACAACTAGAATTTGAACAACAAAATTAATTAAGTTTATAACTGTTATAGGAAATTTTCACCTCCAAAGCAGACCATGATAAAATTATCTCATTAAGAAATAGTTAAATATAATTCCACAAAAAGTAAAATTTTGAATATCCTAATGCAATGTTAATAGCATGCAATATTTTTTAATGTACACAACTCTTTCAGAAATATAACACTACTGAAGAGAAAAAGCAGTGAGCGGATATATGAAAACACCATAAAATGGCAAAGCAAACTCCTAAGGCTTGTCAATTTCTTTGATAGAAGCCATGTCATACCACCCAGCCTTCTCAAAATCACCCTAATAAGCAATCAAATACAACAAGATTTAAGTGAAACAAAAAGAAATAGAGCATATTGTATACTAGAGTACAAAAACACTCAATTGTTGGGACCAATGATCAAGCATCGTGTCGAGAGGATAAACAAGAATAGTTGATAATATAAACATCACGGATAAGGGACTGTTCATACCTTGCAGTGCCATGATCTTGCCAAATTGTAGTAGGAATGAGCTCTCATCGACCCATTATTAATTAGAGACGGTGCTGTCTCGGTTAACTGTTCAACAAGAAAATGTTGACCAGTAAGGAAGAATTGATTTGCAAAATGATTTAATGCCATTGAACAATATGGATATATTTTGAAAGCTCTTTGCATCTTCAGCATTCCTTTTTGAATACCATCAACTACAAAAAAAATAACTCTAAGATGAATTAGCCATCAATAAAAACAAAATTTCAGTGAACCAAACCCACCCCATTATGAACAAAGAAAAAAATGAACTACTTACGCTACCTCCTAGATTGACAAGTACAATCTCACCTTCATTTATTTGCAATTCCATAATTCCAAAAGCCACAAGGGCATCAATATTTTCTTGATCTAAATACACAATGGAAACAAACAAAAGGGGAATATAAGAAAATACGGGGCATGTCATAAAATTTGTAGTATAAATTAAAATTAACTTACATCAAGCACTTGATAAAAGGGTTTTTGAGCCTTTTCAAATTGACCAAGTTTGCATCTACAGTGACCTATACCAAGCCTCGCAACTCCAGGACAACTAGGATAAGCTCTTAGCACTTTCTGGTTAATATTAAAATCAGTTCGTTAAAAGAGTTTCCTGACTAAAAAAATTCAGATCATGGTAATGCATATCACAATAAACATGGAAGTACTAATACATATACATTAAGGTATCAAATGCATGTCACTATATACCAATTACAAACATAAATTGGCACTCTCAAGTTTCACTGAAATTTACACCACATTAGTGATTAAATGCTTGAAATGCCACAATGCAACAAACCAAATATATGCTCAAGAGGACATAAGATGACTCATCTTGCTACATTTCTATAGAAAAATACCAAATAGAAGGGCATAATGTAGGCTCCCAAAAAATTGAATATAGGAAGAAGCTGTTTCAGGCACGCATTACCCTACATAACATAAAGGTTTTATGAATTGAACTCAACTTCCAAGTCACAAAAAAACTTAACCTGAACAATGAGTAAAGCATTCCCTAAATAGTATTTACTATATAATATTGAATTTCGAATCTTCAAGAAAAAAAACTCAATGCACAAAAATATTTTTATCATATGTTTGGGCATAAAAACTGCTTAAATAGACCTTATGATTGTCTAAAGATCTCTTTTATGACTCTACTACTTTCTGATACCAATCTTCATTCTCCTCAGTGCCAAACTCAACACAAGCCTGTAATGAAGAACTTCCAATCAAGGTGGCAATAACAAAATTCATTGTTTATAAATAATGATTTTATGTAATTGAAAAAAATTCTAAAAGTTATACAAAACCATAAAGGTTTAAGTCCATGCATTTTTATCTATTATGCAAGAGAGATTTCCAACATTGAACTTCCTTCTTTCTATGCATCTTTTTTTTCCTAAAAATTATCTCGTTTTATTCCTTGTTCATTATCCCTTTTTTTGATAATATGATCACGCTTTATGAAGAAACAACAAAATCATAGAAAAATGAGTTAAAGCTGTTATAAAAAGCATACTATCAACTAGAAAGTAGTACTCAAGATAAAGGTCAAGTGAAATATAAAATTATGTAGAATATTCATAGAAATTAAGACAATAATTAAATAGAAGTATTTCAAATAAAACAAAATTCTGAACAACTCCAATTAGATATGCAAATTGCCAAAACGAATTTGTCAGAAATAAGCACTATGCTTGATCCATCTAAAGCAGGCTAACCAAAAGTAAGTGTTTAACTATTAACATATGCTAATGCTTCGTTAAAGAGAGATGTTCATGCATGAAGGTCAAGTAAAAAGCAAAAAATTCATAATAGGGCAAAAAAAGAGTAGACTGGAAATTCAAATATCATTATGGCAAAAACTGTAATCTAATTTCCATAAATAATTAATGCACGTGAATAAGCAAGCATTAAATTCCAATGCTAAGTCTAAGTGTCATTTGGTAGTGCCTCAAACTCCTAAGCTAGGCTTAATCCAGCTTAAGTGTATTAATTTATTAAATAATGGAGATTAGATTAAGAAAGAGATAAATTATGTAGTATGTTTGCATAAAAAGTTATTAATGTCAACAACCATATCAAATAATAAAACATCTCATTAGCAATAATGAACACTTAAGAAACTAAAAAATGAAGATTTAGTGTGAAATAACTAGTTACTTCAAAAATACTAACTAACATCAATGTATCACGTTATACATAAATATGATAGTAAATTGCATATAAATATGAGCTATGATCTAATTCTCAGTAGGTTCCTTCAAGATTTATAATAAAGCAAGCAAGTCAACAAGTATTCCAATAATAAATAGGTCGAAACTGCATATTCAATTAAAACACAATGTTTAGGTATGATAGACTTGTGGAGTATCTTAGCATATTTATAATATTCTTAAAGTACTCTTTGTTCTTGTCAGCATCCACCTATCTCCACCTCTCCAATAATGATGTCATTTTCTACAATCCCAATCATGTTTTCATCTCTCATCAAAGCTTCCTTGGAGTCCTCCACAAGGCAATCATTTAAATCGCTTCCTTTTAAGTCTTTCATAATTCCCTTACTAAAAATAAGATATAACTAAGGTGCCCAATGAATGTTCTCCAATTATAAATTGCTTATAAGTTAACATTTTTCTCTAATTCTCAACAAGTTCCTTCAAGATTTATGATAATACATGTAGATTCATAAATCTGCCAATATAAGCAAGTCTAATTTTAACAGATTTAATTAAAATAAAAAGTTGATCAAGTTTGGATAGGTTAGGCTAGTGGAATATAATAATATATTTATAAGATCCTTAAAATACTATTTGTCATAGTAGGACTCCAGCTCTCTGACAATGATACCATTTTCTATGATCTCATCCATGTTTCCATCTCATCATCGAAGCTTCTTAAATTGCCTCCACAAGGCATTCATTTGAATCACTTCCATTCAAAAATAAGATGCAACCAAGGTTTTCGATGAATGTTCTCCTTTGATTACATCTCTAAATTGAAGCATATGATCCTTGTTGAAAAATTTTTTAAACTCTCCTTTATTTTTAATTAATTTTAGAAGTTATTGAATTATAAAAATACTCTCTATTATTTTTTTGGTAATAGTAATAACAACATTTTTCATTCTCCCTTATTCCCTTTTTTTGGGTCAACCTCAAGAACCTTTGTGACCCTCACTTGAGAAGGTTTTGTAAAGGAATCAGCTGCTTGGGAGAAGACCTTAATAAAGAAAGGGAATCAAGGATAGGAAAACGTAGAATGAAGAAGAAAGGAGAGCAGCAGAATAGCAAAAGAGAAACAAAATGAAAATCAACAACATAAGTTAATTGCAATGTTGAATGAAGCTAGACAGTAAAAGCAGGTGAGCAGATAATAAACCTATTCGGAAGAAGTTTTTGGTTATACTTGTGCTACCAAGAGAGCTCATCTTTGTATTTCTATTTTTTTTCCTAAAGGAAGAGGCTGTTGTGAATTTTTACAAGCCAACAAGGGCTAGTGCTGTGGCAAGCTGAAGCATAGTGGGAAAAAGGCATTCCACAAAACTGGGACTGGGAAACTCTAGTTAAATTGAGCTTCAGCTTCAGTTAAAATTTAAGAAAAGTATTACTGTTTTGAATAATTATAATGTAGAAATACTATTGCTATACTTCCAACAAACTACAGAAAGTGAAAGAAGCCACAACTAAGAAATATTTTGTCTAAATTGTTGTTGTGGCTTAAATCCAAAAAAAATAGCAAGAATAGTGAGGAACTATGATAAAACAACTTAGAGGTGATTTTAACTGTTGCAAGCACAAAAAAAAAGAATTAATAAGATCAATATCTAAATGCAATTCCTTTATTATTGATACATACATTCTTAAGAGTTTCAGGAAATTGAAATAAAATAGTTTGGGATATTAAAACCATAGATCCTTATGAGTTATGAATGAATTTCTGTGTAAGTAATGAAAAATAAAAAGAAAGGATTGAAAAAAAGATAGATTTTTGGAATCCATGTAAATTCAAATAGATGATAATATAGTAGATATAACTATTTGAGAATTCAAGTATGACATACAAGTCTCATGTTTGCATTCTAGTTCTGATACATCAATGCTTTTATGACATTGAGTAATTAAAACAAAACATAATAGAAATATAATAGAAGATGAAAAGATAAACAAATGAAATAGTATCTTATAATATGATGTAAATAATAACAGGGTTAAATATCCTGAATTTAAAAAAGAATAAAAATAAAAAAAAATTCTATATTTTATTTCTTGATTCCACTTTATACGATGAGCTCAACACATGATATGCTAAGCATGATTAGCATTAGTTTTATCAAGTTATGAAATGGCATTAGAGATCTCCCTATTACTACTAGCACCTTTTGCAAATTTGTTGTTCTACAATGATATGATGTGATTAATAGGACTAACCAGTTATGACATGCTTATTAGTAAAGGTGTAGAGATTATGTGATTAGATGTCATACAGATATGAGATAACATATGATAGAAATATATGATAATAGTAATATAAGAAATATGAGTTCAATTATAATAAATTAACAAAAAAAGAAAAACATAGATAAAAAGAGAAATTAATAAGAAATGATATACAATATGTATATGAAAAATATATAATATATAAATGTGGACCCTTACATTCTAAGCATATTATTTATTACTATTGGTGACTCATTTCTTCTCTGAGTATTCTAGAGATGTCATGTTTATACTCATATTTATATCATTATATCATATCATGTTAATTGTTACATATAATATTTTCTTATTAAACATTGTATAACTTATTTTTCCATTTATATTACAAGACATATCACAAATTCACAAAGAGATAATTTCTAAAGACATGTAAGACGATTGTGAATATGATATTATGTATATAGTTTTGTACTTCATATAGTATCATTGACTTTCAGTTAGAATAGGTACACATATTTATAGTTTCAAATCAATTTTTTATCACCATCATCTATTTTGACATTAGTATCTTCAATAGTGTTTCTATAATAGAATATTAGTATATTCATATAATAGGTGCAAGCAGAAGTGACAACATCTCTATACTATTCTCCATTATCCTTGCCACCCCTTACCATAATACATCATTATCATTTCTCTTTCCACCCCCATGAACTTCAACAACCTCAAAATTAGTAAAGGGTTTCAGGTTTCGCCAATATATAAAGAAGAAGAGAATTTTGTTATTTTGCTTTTTAACATTGTTGAGGTGTATGAACCTACTTTCTTTCTATGGGGTACTTAAAAAGACCTAAATAGCCAATTATAAAACTCAAGAAACTTTAGTTGAGAATAACCCCGAACACCAAAAACCTATGCATTTTTCCCAAATTTAATTAATTCTAATAATAGTCTAAAAATTTGTAATTATGTGCATACCTCAAAGAAAATACTTAAAAACAATAGTATTCTATTAAAAATACTTAATTAAAAGGTCACAAGCTAGTTGTAATCACTCAATATGCTGCCCTCAAAATTTTATAACATTCCCCTCAATACATGTAACAAGCTCTACATTGATATAGAGGACTGATTTAACAAAAGTACAAACTTCACAAAGTAAAAGTACCTAATCCAAAAGTGCAGCAACATTATTTTTGTCTTCACCTAAAACAATATTGAATTGGCTTGATGCTTGTTCTAGGTCACCTTTGGCCACACAAAGCTGTCCTGGAAAAATTGCAACCAGTGAAACATAAAGGATTAATTAACTGGAATCTTCATCACGTAGTATACCTAATAAAAAATTTTAAAAATTTGTACAAGTCACAAAAAAATATGTTGATATTGTTTTTGAAGTATAAAATACTTAATTCTAATTTATGTGATAAAGAGAAACATAATAATATTGAAAAGATATTATGTTTTTGAATGTTGCAAAAAGTTTAAGACAAGACATGTCAAGATGAAATAAGTTAAAAGCAAATGAGTTGTTACCAAAGTAACATTAACCATGTCCTCAAAAGGGGCGGTTCAACGTTATGTCATAATATCAATCTTCTTACAAAAATAATTCAAATCATTTTAAATTGTAAAAAAGTACAATTATGTTTTTCACAAGAGAAAAAAATTATATCACTTTGCATTGTTTGGTACAAGGTCATAATCAACATATCAATTAAGAAAATAGTCCACCTATGGAAAATCAAATGATTATTTAAAGCGCATGGCAAAGGCAAAGCTTTACCAAAAAAATCAAAAGTTTTACTGCCCTGACCCTAACGTCTTTGTTAGCTCTCTTTCTTGGTGAAAACAATCCCATTCTAATATTCAATTATGTCACCCTTTATGAACAATAACTTCTTTATTACCAAGCATGAGCATCATGTCACATAACTCGTCAAACATTGGCAACATGAATTTGCCTACCAGTCCTAACAAAGCCTTACCAGATAGAACATAAAGCAAACTTTTGAAACTTAAATGCATGGCATTAACTCCAAAAGATGGTGCCTCAAGTTATGTCCCAACAATTTGTATAATAAATCCAATATACTTGAAGCTTATCCAAGTAGCAATAAATTTTTCCAACATAACACCATAATCTTTAAACATCATTACCATTAAAATTGCATTTTTATACTGAAATATTTAATTCAAAAGCCTTTCTAAAGCTTTCCTACACATTTCAACAATCCATTTAGTTTAGAAGAGGATTCAAATAGATCTCAACAAATAGAAAATTCCATGAAGTACAAACACTCTTAACAGAGGTATTGTATCCTCGTCAAACTCTTAAACTTGCGCTTCAAGTCCATGTATTAGAAGTGCCATGTTGCATCACTAATCTAAATTTGCAAAAAGCACAATCTCATATCCTCCACAAAATTCTAGGATGTATTGCACATTCTTTTAACAAGTGTCGAATACTCTTCCTAACCCTAAAAAGGGTGCATGATAGACAAGCATCAAAATAATTTTAGTTTCATGGAAAATAGAAAAGATGCATGATGATTGATGTTATTCAAACATTCTTAAAGAAAAAATAACCATTCACTTTGCTCTAATCTTTATAAGTTAGAATCTTTATGCATAACATTCACACTTATGCATAAATTTTTTATAGCATTTTTTTGTAATTAAAAGTAAACTATTATTCATATTTGTATGGTAAAGTTAATGATTTTATACTTATAAATAATTGAATGTTTTACATGCAATAAAAGTGATATTTTGTAAGTGTGAAACCTTAATTGTGTGTATTCATAGTTCTCTCTCCACATAATGCATAGTTCTAGTCGCATTAAAATTGCAACCATTTAAAAAAATATGTTTTATTAGTAGGTTACATTAAAATTGTTTACTTTGTGTTTCATATAATTAGAATAGACAACCAAATAGGTGTCTTCATATGTTCATATAAAATTTTGTGGTTATTCTAATAAAGATTTTTTAAATTGCATGGTCCTTATATTTAGTACATGTTACATAGGAAAAAGAATGCTCGAGGTTCCTTATCTCATACATTTTTTTACTACTCATAAAGTCAACATGGTCATGCTCATTAACATTTATTAGGTTGATCATTATTCTAATGCAAACCTATTTTTGAAGTAATAGTTTTGACACATTTTAGTCTTTTGTTTCTTTTATCATTAATATTAACATCACCCAGAAAGTATAAACCACCTCTAATATAATAAAACCTAAAGTGCACTATTCAATCTTACATATATTAACAAAGCTTGTTGTTTCACTAGTTGAGTGCAAGCATCTGATTCATTGCCTCGTCCAAACAATGAAAATTGAGCTAAAACCAAAACATACTAGATGAACCATCTTTAGCTGGCCCAAGTAGATTATGCTTAAACAAACAAAAAAATTCAAGTATATCTTAAAACTCAATTATAAGGTAAACTCCAAATTCATGTTTTCTCATCTACTATTTTTGCTTCTTCTACATATATATAAATATAAAAAAATGTTGACAAAAACAAAGCTAATTTGAGTAATTCAACAAATTTTCTCCAATTCTGTACACAAAAAAAGCATATTCTACAAAAGAATTATCGTTGCATAAATGAGAAATCGTAAATGAAAGTTAGAATATGTTATATGCTTTTTATAACAACAACAAAATTCAATTCAATGCAACACAATCCCACTACTTTTTAATACTCATCCACGACATATTAAAAAATGTGATGTTGTATTTTTTCTATATATTTGATTATATTTTGTATTTTTAAAGCATTTGAAAGAAAAATGTGTTATATTTTGTTATGTTGGCCTTAGTCACTAGGTATTATGAAGAGATGCCAATTGTTGTAACCAATACATGATCAGTTTGTAAGGGTGGGAATGTTCAAACCATATGAGTAGTTACATCGCCAATTATGGGCATGTTCAATTCCAACAAATTCAAAAACAACTTAGGCAAACTAGATTTATTTATTGATGCATAGTGCACATATAGATGCTTGCCTCCCAACTACATATGGTCAAATAAAGCAATGCATGTAAAATTCTATGCACACGAAGGGAGAAATGCCCATAAAAATATTCACTCCACAATAGTTATTTCTATACAAGTGGAGACAATGTTTAATATATGTTTTGCATTATGAGTATAGTCATATGTGCAAAAAGAAGTTAATGCATTCACAAATTACATTATGTACATACATACATGATTATATGAGGACAAAACTCATTATGTACAATCATGCATAAATGAAAACAATGCATCCATTGACCATAAAAAAAAGTCTAACAAAAATTAATGCGTGTATAAGTTGTATTAAATGTCTGTAGATACACGCACACATAAAAATAATAGGCTCGACGAAACGACACAATATAAAATTGTATAAGAGCCAAATCCCATTATGAAAGGTTTATCTTTTTAATATTATTTTTTATGACATTTTTAGAGAAGAAATCATTGTTGTTGAGCCCAAGATGACTAGAGATTAAAGAACCAGAGGTGCTGGTCGCTTCATGCGTACGTATAGAGGGACCAAGTCTTTCCCTTGGTATATCTTGTCAGTCATGTTTGTTGTACTAGCTTTAAATCTTCTTTCTTATTATTTCTTTGTGTATCTATATAACTGTTAAAGTAAGAACAAAATGATTTTACATCTTTCTCATGTTAGTTTTGTTGGTCCTATAAAAGTTGCTATTAAAATATAGCTTCAATAAATATGATTTCATTGTGTTCTCACTTTCATCTTCATTGCACCACAAAAATTTAAATTCAGATTTCCTCTTATATTTAAATTTTCTTGCATGAGTTTAATAGCATGCTTAAAGTTAATTTCATTAACTACTTTTACTTGGAATCTACCAGCAAATTGTAAGACAAAGGATAGTTGCCTTTCAAGAACTTGGTTAATTTGTCTGATTTTCAATAGAGAAGGTTTCAATTATTTGAGTTATTATTTTAAATTGGTCATCATGCCTCATAAAAATCATAACTTACATATGTCGTAGTTGCAATTAGGTACAAAACACATGTCTATTAAAATTTATTGCATGCATTTTTTTGTTTTCATTTTTATTACCACATTTGCATTAGCATTTCTTTACTCTAAATTTTAAACACATTTCATAAGTCCTCGTAGTTTGGTCTTGGACATAATATCCAAAGATTGCAACTAGACACCCCCAAACCTTTGAGTGTGCATTGCATTAGAATCCTATTTATCCAAGACCATTACATGAATTCTATGACACCATTGCACCATATTGACTAGATATTAAGATTCAAAAATGTCAAGTCCCTTACATTAATTTGTTCTCACCTCTTTTTGGTCTTCCTCTTCCACCATTGAATGAGAGAATTATGACAACTCTTCTCTCTTAACAAATTAACTGATCCAAAAATAATAGGTTCAAATCATACAACCAAACAGTCCTGGCAATAACACTTTTATCGCTTTCATTATTTCTAATTATGTCATTTCGAGTATATCTACCACATGTTGTATTTGTTTACTTGAATTCACAAGACAATATTTAAAATCATATAATATTTTTTATTCCACTTGGTTTTAAAAAACTTATATGTAAACATGTGTAAGATATTTTGATCATACAATATAACAAAAGCATTCCTCAATTCCTTCAACATGTTTGAATTAGATTATAACCATCATTTAAATATTTCTATTTTTTTAATTTATTTTAGAAATAATGAAATCTCTCATTTTTTTATATTTTAGTATCATATAATAATAATCCTTAGCAATTGTACTCTTTTGGGTTTTATTAAAAATGAATTCCATCTTTAGTTAAACAAAATAAAATAACCTCTTTCTTTGTGCTATCAACAAAACCTTCATCAAAAGTAAAAATAAGAATGCACCATTGTGAATATAGAACCAAAGCAAAAAATTACAATTGAGAAAACTTTAATCAATAATACTTGAATGCACATATGCATCATTACTTTTATATGCAAGCTTTCATAACTTCAATGCATCTAATGATAAGCTTTTTCCTATCACAAGGCCTTTCAAAACACTATTATTGGACTTGTATCATTTCCCTTCTAGATTTCTTCATCGAACCCCTTAGCAAGTGAATAGTCAAAATAATTGATCTTCTAGATACACAACCAAATTGAATCAACAATATATTAGTTTTGTGTCATAATTTAAGCTCCTTGAATGATAAACATTACTTTTGAAAACTAACATCATTAAACAAATAGAATCATACCTTACCTTTTAGCAACCTTTGTTCTTAATTTCTTTTCCTTTTTTCTCTTTTCTAAATATATTAAGAATAATCATTGCCTTTTTTTCATTTTTTTAATGGCCATTATCATCACACATATTATTGTAACAAGTTTTACACATCTATAATAAAATCATGATCATATGATGTTTAGTAAAATATAAGCAAACACAAGAATTACAAGCATGAATGTCAATCATCTTTCAATTTGATAGATTTTCATTCATTACTTATTATAGTTGCCAAGCATTATATAATACTAAGTATATATAGATGTATGAGCTTGCTATCTTAATTCCTCTTGTAAAGGTCTCCCCTTAAAATAGACATCAAATTATGTCCCTTTGTATTATCCATATTTCCTTCATTTTAAGTATTTTACACTTACAACAATATATCTTTCCTAATTTCCAAGATTATTTCTCAATTCACTCACTTAACTAGTTAAACTCTTCCCAATAATTTAACAACACTACTCTCCCTCCTCTTCTATTTAAGCTTTCAACCATGATCAAAATATTTAATTATATTCAAAACACCCTCATCATCCATGTTCATCCTCTCACATACTAAATATCGAAACTTCATTTCCCTTTAACAATTAGACCTCTTCAGTTTAGCGACTTCTTGCCTTCATATCGCTTGGAATTTAATAGTTTTGCAAAAAATTAGGTTACTGTCATGTCAATTTTGCTAGTACAATAAGGTTAGGAAAATTAAAAAAATAAGATTTAATGAAAATTAGGAAATTTTAATATTTCTTGCTTTTTTTTAATAATTTGAACTTCAAAAGTTTAGTGGGTAATTTTGTATGATTCTTCTTGGCCAACTCCACCTTTTGCCAAATTTCATATATTTTAATGAAATTTAATATTTTTAATAATTTAACCAATCCTAAAATATTTTTAAATCCTCATTAACTTTTGGTTCAATGACTATCACGCCTACTTTTTTAGGTAGAAAATTTTTACTATGCTTATACTTGTAAATTCTATGCCTTATTAAAATTTCATAATTTTGTGAGTTTATGTAATATTTTTAATTATTTTAAAAACTTTTCAAGATCATAACTTAATCCTTATAAATCTTTTGTCTTCTATTTTAATACTCAAAAGATTTTTTTATTCAACATATTATCATTTTATTCAAATAATTAATTCGTTTTATTTCTTAGTTTGTCTCTTTCTTTTTAGGGGTTACTCCTTTAGTGGTATACAACTTTTGAATAACATGAAATGATACTTTAGTGGTATACAACTGTTGATTTTTTTTAATTTTCAAAATATAAAAATTTATATTATCTTTACTATGATTTTTAAAAATGATCAAGCTAATGGTTTTTTATTTAAAAAAATGTGTTTTCAAAATCAAAAGATAGAGAAAGAAATGACATGAGCCATAATTACTTTGTGACATTTTGAGGAATGTCATTTGATTTAAATAATGCTAGAGCTTTTTTTTAAATGATGATTGATTTTATCTTCTAAAGTTAGAGATGCAAAAATTTAGAACATTATGTAAACAATCTTTAATAAAAATTAGAGCTTTAAAGACTTGTAAAAAGTGTACCATGGGACTAAATATTTTGAAAGTAATTTTAGCACTTTATTGAGAAAGTTTTTTAACTTCATGGTCTCAAAAAAAAAGGAATCTAAGTAAATGTAGACATGGCAAAGGATTTGGTAAACATGCCTTCCTAAAAAGCTCATCGAGATGCTCAATATCTAGCTAAAAAAATTATCAGGTTCACCCTTTTTATTTTCAAGCATGGAGAGAAACTTCAACAATTCATCAAGCTACTCTACAATATGTTTAGACAATAGTAAATCGAAGATTGTTAAAAGGCTTTTCTAGAGCTTAATTATTACTTATCTCAGCCTCCAATCTTGAGCAAACTAGTCCTTAGGCAGTCTTTATGTATATATCTAATTGCTTGAAGTTTGATAATTAACTCTGCTTTAATTCAAGAGAATAATGGATTTCAACAACTAATCTATTATGTTACTCTCACTCAAAAAGATGTAGAGCTAAGATACTCTCTGATATAGCATCTAACCCTAGCTTTACTTATGTCAATATATCAGTTATACCAATATTTACATCATAGATGTGAAAACCAATAAACCTATGAGGCACATCCTTCAACCAATAGACGATATAAATAGGTTGCAAAAGTTGGTAATTAAGCATAATGAGTTTGAACTTAACTTCATTTCTTATTCATTTATGAAATCTCAAGTTCTTAAAGGTTTTCTGATGGAGAGAAACTCTTTTGATTCAAAACCTAAGACCCTTACAAACTTTTAACAACCTTTTTTGATGGAGCTTTCATGTGTGAGTCTTGTAGCATTAGTTCAATCCTTCTTAGCTCATAGTAAATAAAGCTTAAAGGTGTTATCATAATTGTTTTCATTATCACCAACAACTAGGCTAAGCATGAAGCCTTGATTGCAAGTCACTAGTTTTCTTGAGGGCTAAAAATGAAGCACATAAAAATCTTTAGTAGTTTCCAACTAACTAATAAGTAGTGTCTTATTAAAAAGTAAAGATTTACACTAAAATCCTATGAATACTAGCTTGGCCTCTTCTCCAAAAGTATGATACTGTAGATCTATTTTTGATTCATTAAGAACAAACTCAAGAAGTGGATCTACTAGCCAATAATAGAGATTCTAGTGAAGACTTTTCTGAGCTTAAGAAGTTGAGTATTAAGTTAATAAATCACCTAGTTCTTCGACCTAAAAGGCCTTCTTACTGATAAATCCCTATGACACTTATCTAAAGTTTGGGATTTTAACCCTTATAAAGTTAGATGTAAAAAAGGTCAAGTGACACGTTCAATAATATACTTTGGTTGATTAAAGATATTATCAAAAATCATATCTCAAGACATACACAAATGTATTCATCTATGACATTTAAAATTTTATATCAAGCTAATAGTTATGTTTTAACAAATCTTAGTAACTAAGACAACCTTAGACGAGTTTGACATATTATAAAAATAATTATATTATTTTGAAACCATAATTCTTAGATGAAATCATTTAAGAGTATAAAATATTGAGCATATCACTAAATGAAGAAAAAAATGCAATCTTTTAAAACTTTTCCAAACATCCTTAATCATAAATTTAGCATGTCACACTCCCTCTTGGTATACTTTATAAGGGCCCATCCATTACACATGGTCTAATCTAAAATGATGAGCTAATTACCCATCACCACGATGCCTTACAACTTTTTGTTGTGCTACCACCAAGGAGAAATAATAGTAATAATAATGATGATGATGATGATGATGATGATAATAATAATAATGATAATAATAATAATAAAGATAAGCTTGGCTAACCATTTGCTCGCATAAACTCTCTTATAAATAGATAGAGGTTGATCTTGAGGAGAGAGAACAAAGTTGTGATTAATTTTAATAAAAAAGATAAGAGAGAGATAGAGAGAGAAATTTGAGGAAGGGAGAGTGCTCATGAGAGGACACTTAGGAGCTAAGGGAGCTTCCACAAAGCTAATGCTAATGAGAAGAGCATATCATTAAAACATTTAAGTAAATCCAAAACTTATTTTTTCATGACAAACGAAGATGAAGGAAATGACAATAAGGGAGGAAAGAAACTGTATGGAAGAAAAACATCATGACAATACTATTAATAATTTGGGTGAATTCAACTAAGTTTGTTCTTATAATATTGATATGAAAAAATTATCCCAAAATCAAGTCTTAGCAAACTACTAAATATTCTAGAATGTAGGCATCACTTGTGACCCAAAGCCTACATTAGCATATAAAATTAACCAACTACTCAAGTTAACCCAAATGACCAACGAACTCAAATTGATCGATGCTAATTCGACACCAAGTTGATCAATAAAAATTGTGTCTCTTGGATGAGTGACTAATAAATTTTACTATTATGTTTAATAAAATTCTTTTTACTCATATTTAATCATATTTTTGATACTTAGTTCCACAATTTGGTTTCATGCACAAATTTTTTGGAACATAGCTTATTTGAAGAATCATGATACCATTAGATGATATTAATTGCGTAAATTAAATGCCAATCATGACAAAATATAAATATGTATAAAGAGTTGTGCTGGAAATTAGTGCATGATGAACAAAAGATATGAATATAACATAAAATAATATACATAAGATGTCACGAGCACATGTAATGATATGTGATGATGCATATGTGATGTTGGACATATGTCAATGAATATGAGATATTTTGTAATCGATAATGTTGTGAGAACAAGCTAAACAAAATTAATGAAATTATATTAAAAATATTTGTAACACTTTAATAAGAATGATTATATTTTTATACTTCTTAGTTTCATGTGTTGAAAATTGAAAGATAAAATCAAAGTTTTGATTATAATCAAGTGCAATAGACATCAAAATCAAGCAATAATACCAATTGATTGATATTATTTTAATAAGATGAATGAGATATTTGTGACAATCAAGTAAAGCAAAACTCTTTAATTTGTGCATTGATATTTGTGACAATCAGGTCAGACAAAATCTTTTGATTGGGCACTATTAGGACAACAAGATAATGCAAATCCATTTAGTTAAACACCATGTATTAATATCTTTTGCAGCAATTGAGTAGGGAAAACACCTCATACTAGTTATCATTCTAGGTGTATCTTAGTTGCATATATTGATTTTCACATGTAAGCTTAAAAGACATGATAAAATAAGAGTTTTCATTATAATCAAGTTTACAATTAAATGGATAGTTAGGAAGTAATAAGCCCATTAAAAAAGATTACAAAAATCTAGAATAAATTGTATGGCACATTTTAATAACAAGACATTTTTATTGTGATACTTGATATAATAATGTGATACTTGATAACATTCTTATAGTTTATATGAAGCTTGATGTCACCATAATTGGATGGTTTTCTCTCATTCTTATTTGTTATTATTAAGTCTCAAGCACTTGCTTCACTTACATTCTCATAACATGATATTTTTTATTGTACTAATTGTTATGATTATATGAATATTTTTTATTGATTTATATGAAGCGTCTTTTGATGATATCTTGCACATTCTTAGCTTCTTTGGATGTTACATTAACATGAATCGTTGAAGTTATATCAATTAAAAGATTAATTATAATATGTTTAGATAACATGGAGTTTTGGCTTGAAGTTATTATTTTTAACATAATAAGTCTATGGTAGACTTGCCACTTATTATTCAATATTTTCTAAAAGGGATAATTTAATATTTTTATATGTATATATTGAGGGCACCATTGGTCCCAAAGAGTATGGATGAAAAGTGGTGAGAAAAAGAGTTTTAAAGAAATTTGAGTGCTTATGTATCTTTTTAATTGTATACTCATCATTTGATCAACAAAATAATTTTTAGTCATACATATATATAATTATCTTTGGTAGAATTAAATAATTAATAATAAGAATTAAGCCCTAGTGAACAAAGAAGAGGAAAAATGTTTAAGAAACTAAGGCCATCACACCATCCTTTTGAAGTTAAAGATATGATTAAGTTGATCCATTCAAGAGAGTGTGATGGATGTGCCTCTAACTATAAACTTGCCATGAAGATTATGTATCAAGGATTTTTTGACAAATAATGATAAAAATATTACTTTATTTACCAAAAGGTGCAAAGGGTGTCAAGTTCATGCTCCCCTTTCATACTAATTATTCACAAAGATAGAAGAAATAATTATTTATTGGTTCTTGTTACACTATGGTATGAATTTCCATTTTTTATTTCCAATTACTAAAAATAAAAGGAGGTTCCTTCTCATTGTGGTTAACAACCTTTAAAAATTGATAAAAGTGAAGCATTTATTGGCAAGACTATTAATAAGATTTAAAGTTTTCTTTACACAAACATTTATATAGGTTTAATATTTCCATAGCAATTGTTACAAATTACACAATAATGTTCCAATCTAAAGAATTTCTAGATTTATGCAAAATGTATGGCTCTTCTCTTAGGAATTCCTTCTCATCCTCACATTGATGGACAAGCCAAAGCAATGAACAAAGGCATCTTAAAAATTCTAAAGCCTCGTCTTGATGATAAAAAAGATGGGTGGGTAGGTGATCTCCTCGCATATTGTGAGCATGTTGAACTACACATTCTGCAATGCATCAAGTTTTTCTAAGGATTCAAAGCAATAATCACTATGGAGGTCAATCACTTAACAAGTTCAAAAGCTTGAACTTAAAACTGGCACATAAAAAGTTGGACCTAATCAAGGAAAAGTGTCTGATAGACCATGTAAAGAAACTAAATATAAAGTAAAGTATCAAAAAATATTACATATTGAGAATTGTCCTTTCAAGGTCAAAGATTTAATTCATAGACAATATAAGTCTTCGACAAAATAAGAGCTCTCAATGCTAATAAAGCCTCCATAAGCTTGCAAAAAACTTGAAAGAATTATACTTGATCAAGCATGTTCTAGGACCAAATGTCTATCAACGTCATAAAGAGGAAGATGTTGAGCTCCAACAATCAAAGAGTAAGGATCACTTAAAAAGGTTCAATATATGCTAAAAGTTATGCACTTTTCTTCTTATGCTTACTATCAAAGGTATTATTTGACATTCCCTAAAATTATCAATAAAATTTCATACTTAGCATCATGATTTTACATTCTCAAGATTTTGTTAACTTAAACGAAGTCAACTCTCTTTGTTTAATTATAATATTTAGATATCTTAAGAAATAATAAAATTGTACTTTAAAAGTAAAGACTTATTTGAGGGCTAACAAAAAAATTTTTATCTTAAAAGAAGTCATCTCTTAAGCTAATTCATCAATCAAAAGTTATTTGATGTGCTCTATAAAATTCCAAATTACTTGGGTTTTAATTTCTTTTGGCAAAACATCAACATAACTAGTCTCACTTGACATTGACAAATCAATAATTCAAGTTAATTACATCTAGTTTGTAGTTGAATATATTTCATCCTTACAAGTCAACATTAGTGATGATCATTCAATAATTGAAATTCGAATATGGATCATCATTCGAGATATGAAATTCTATCAAGAAAATAAATGTCAAATCTATGTGAGTGTACCTAAAACTTAGCCCTTGAACTTTTTTAGCTAGACCATATGTCATCCAAAAGCCTAGTCTTGCACTGATATTAAGCCCAAACCTACTCCACCTCCAGTGGGTCACAATAAATCGAAACATAAAATGTTTAAGGGAAGATCCATATTTAGATATTATAGAGCTAGTTAACAAGTTCTTTTGATGTTTATTTAGATAGTTATATTTCATATGTTAATGACCCATGAGAATAGGCACAGTAAAAGTTATTAGCATAACCAGTCCTAATCATTTCTTTATATGAAATGGATTTTGAGTAATGCTCAAGTAATAAAAATGCAAGTGCCTTTTCACTACTTGAAATAACCATTTCAACTTGCTTTCGTTCACATCATTTGAATCAAATTTTGATTGAGTTTGACATCTATGTGAACTTTTTATTACATGGATCTTCTTCACTATTCCATAGTAAGCATGCTTTGACAAGCATAAATCTTACTTTCACTTTTTATTTCCTTCATTATTGTTCCATTATGTGAAGGCTAAAAATGGCAAAAACAATTCTTCCTTTCCTTTCTAATTTCATCACTAACCCATTACATGGAGGTTGAGAGTTTTTGCCTTTTCATCTTATTTTTTTGCAAAGTTAAAATCTTATTTATAACTTCTAAGTACCTAAGTATTTCCCCTTTCATCATACCATTTACTTGGGAAAAAAGTTTGTTTCATCTTCTTAAGTTTTGACTTGTCATTTACTCTCTCTCCTTTAAACATCAAACTCACTCTTGGAGATTGGATTCTTCTATTTAATTATTTTACCTTATGCTTAAGCTTTTAACTAAAACACCAAAACTTAGAATCTTTTCAAGTAAGATAGCTCATTACCGTGACCCAGTGTTCGGCAAAAAGAAGCGATAGAAAAGGCATAATAAGATAACTAATGGGACTTAACCAATTGTAGAGATAAGGAAAATACCAACCTTCAAGAACTGTGAAAGCATGCATTGCAAATAGCATTAGCAGTTCCATCATAAAACCATACTTTTCGTCAATTAAGATCACACAGTACAACAAGTGATCTCCTCGCCCTTAGTTCTTCCTCTCCCTTCAAACAAGAAATCATACATTAGTTGTTATAATCATCAAAACTAAGAATAATCAGTAAAAATACAGTATATATGACATCACACACCTGTAGTAATGAGAGAAAAATATTTTGAAGCTTCCTATTTTTTGCTTCATTTCTATGTTTTTTGTTCATGTGCTGAATATAGTGCACAACATAAAAAAATGCAAATTTTTTGAGGTTTCGATCACCAATGACCTGAAGGTCCATAAATAATTCAAGAGGCATATCCAACTAAACAAATATGACTATACAAATAAGTAAAACATAATTAAAAGCATAAATTTTCAAAACAAACAAGAAAAATCAATAACATGCTGGAGAACTTTAATTTCTATATAATCATTGGAACAACATAACTCTTGTAATACCAAATAATACTATGAAAAAAATTCCATTTTGGTTGTTTTAAGATCATTTAGTTTAAGCCCATAAACTTTCATAGCTTTCATCTAGGCATTTGAAGTTGGTAAAATATTTGACATAGGCCATTTCTCTTAGCTTTAAGTATATACATAAAAACCCCACTTATCCATCTCTCCTTCCCAATTCTTTCAGTTGACCTCTAGGCAACTCTATGGTGTATCTTTCCATTTATCCCAGATGCCTCCCAACCATCTATTTCTATGACTTGTCCCTCTCCATTGTCCTCAATGTAGCCAACCCATGGCAATGTATGTCCAAAATTGTGTTAAATCTAATGCTTAGGACTTCCAAGAAGCAATGTCTTATATTATCTAAATTTACTAACAGATTAACAAAGATGGTTATATAAACAATGAGTTAATTTAAAAAAGGTAAGGATTCCTACAACATCATGCATGGAAACGTATAATTAAATAATTTAAAGAAGCTAAAATTAAATAATAAATTTGACTAAGTTAATTAACATCACGTTTCATAAGAAGATAAACGTTACTATTGTTCAACAAACTAGGCACATTGTCAGAAAACCAAGGTATTACCAATTTTAGGATTCAAACTTCAATACTCAAGTAAGAATTGAAATAGAAATGGGTTAGTACAGTTTTGGATAAGTCTATGAAAGATAATATAATAAATGTTTATTACGAGATTAAAGAGCTTAATGGAGAACATAAAATGATCGTAACAATTTCTTATTATTACTTCAAGGAACAAAAAACATTTTCTTAATTCTACAAAAGAATCATCATGAACTCAAATTAATTATTTATTATAATATTTCCCTCACATGCTTGAAAAGGCATTAGAAAAGGAAAAAAAGAAGCTAGCGTTGGACATATTGAAATTATAAAAAACATGTATAACAAAGCAATAATGAGTGTATAAGGAGGCTTCATATTGATAAGGTATTAGAAAAGAATAAAAAGAAATTAAAATTGCATATATTAAAAATAATTTCGCACGCCTAAGGAGAACATATTAAAGATTTTTTAATTACAATCGAATTTCATTATGGCTATGCTTTAAGTCCTTGGATGTGTTCGTAAACTTAATTTCAAAAATGTTTTCTACATGTGCACAAAAAGCATCAAAAACATTTTGAAAATTTCCACAACTCCCATTTTTTCACATAAAAAGATAATTCTTCATAAGTACTTTTGCACATCTTCTTTCATCAAACTTTCAGACGACATAAGCAATGAAAGACAGCTTCAATTTGACACTAATTATTGATATAATTATAAAATTCAAGATAAACCATTAATATGAATTTTAATAATAATTTAATACCAATTGATAAGACTAAGCAAAGAGATAATGCAAAACTAAGACTAAGCAAATAGACAAAACAAAAGTGAGTTTATGAACAATGACTCTTAAGTTTAAACGGTATCGCATTTTTAGTTCTTATAATAAATATATGGAATTAATATTTAGAAAAGTAATTCAAAAAACATATTGATTGTAATAGTTATCATTAACAAAAAAACATTACAAAATTTACTTATTTTGAACATATACCTCAAAATGATAAATAAATTAACAAAAATGTCACTAATATGATCCAAGCATTGAACAAATAAGATGAAAATTAAACATACTTTTGAGTATTGTGTAATCAAAATATCACACTCAAGAACAAAGGAAAATTTATAAGATTAAATGGTATCAAATGTCAATGTGTGAGTACAAACACACAAATAGAATAATTGCTATAGAGTTAAAGGTTCAAATAACTTACCATAAAGAAGAAAGTTGGCATTCTACCAATTGAAGACAATTCTAAAGAAAATCAATTAATGAAATCTTTGCTATTAAAAAAGAAAAAAATATAGAAAAAAAATGACTATTGACTATTAGAAATGACTTTAACAACTTCGGATCCAAAAGAAAAGCAATTAATGAATAGAAACAATAGCATCTTAGAATCAATGTATCTAACCTCACTTGATGTGTTAAAGGACTATTCTTGTAATTATAATAATGAAATATAAATTTAGTGTTGGTAGCCTAAACCTTTTTAATATAAGAATCTAGCAAAAGAAATATATAGCCTCACAAGAAATAGTTAAGATTCTATATTTAAGAAATCATGGGAAAAATGCCTGTTTTGTTCTTTGGAGAGGGAAATCAAACTTTTACCTTGATCAACAATTAGAAAGGCCTAATGAAGTCTAACAATTTATCAACAATTATAATCCCCTCTTAAAGCTCAATGAATTGGAAGTTTCCTATTTTCTCAAATGCCCAGTTCAAAATATAACTTTAACCAGAACAAAAAAAGATATTTCCACCCATTAAAATGCTGAAAAGAAGTATGCTGAATAATGGTAGCCCTCCAAATTGAAGAGTACCAAACACTATAATAGATTTGTCAAAAAAATAAAATAAAATAATGAGCCTTCTTATTGACAAGGAGGATGATGGCTTGTTCTATATGGGAACAAAGGGAAGCCAGGAGGGTTCAAACTTCTGATTGAAGGAGATGAGAGACTAATGAGGAAATTCAGCGAGGCGTCAGGGATAGTATGGGGTCATGTGTGCTAGGAACATTCGTGAGGTCACCGAGATGCTTCGAGACCACCAGGTCCGACGACGAACTGAGCACGGATTGCTGAAGGAAGAGATGTAGGGACGATTTGAAGTGGCCACAAATAAGGAGAAGCTCTGCCTCGTATCCTTCTACGTCAAGCTTCATCCTGGATTTAAGTAGAGGAAGTTTCAGCCTATCGGCTGCCTTTCCAGATGCAGAGAAGGAATCCAATAAGAGGAGGTTCGCCACCGTCATCAGTTCTATAGATCAATTAACAAAACCCTAGTCGAACGGAAGCTCAGAAGAACCAAGCTAAGAAGCTTATGTAGTTTTGCGATGGCAAATTTTTAAATACAAAAGATAATTACAAAATATTAATAATCTATTAAACAAAAGAAGGGAGTATTATTTTGAATTAGCTTGGCAACACTAGGATTGCTCTACGCATTAATACGAGATTAAAATTTTTAAAATATTTTCATAAAAATAAATGTAATAATATATTTAATTAAAAAGATTGGGGTTTTATTACTAAATTTTAATAACAATAATATTTTTTTATTATAATATTATTAAATAATAATCTATCGATAAACACATCTTTATGGATAAAATTTATAAAATTTTAAAATGCGTAAATGTGCACCGCAATTTTTTATCACCAGTCTACAATATTGTTATATGATAAATAATAGAGATCCTCTTCAAAAAAAAAAAGATAAATAATAGAGATGTAAAGTTTGAGAATCTTATGATAAAAGTCAAACTCTTAATATTTTTTTGCTTAATGTTCGATTCTTAAGATCCAACTGCTTGAGGTTGGACAACTAAGAGTTAGTTGTCATCGCAAGAAATGCGATCGCCTAAGGAGATAATGCACATGATTCATCCATCTCGTACCCATGTCTTGTGCATTAATCATAAACCACCATAGCCCTCAAGACAATACTTCTGGCAATGTTGGCACCTAAGGAGGTAAGTATAAAGTTTAACTATCCTTTTCACAATGTCTTGTGTCACCACATGCAACAGAACCTCCAAAGAAATAAAAGAAGATAGATAATATCTGGTCATTCATTGTAGATGCACAAACTCAAATAGGAAGTGACACTTAGGGTTTAATTGAAGGCAATAAATTTGCCTACTTGAACAAACACTTTTCTAAAGAGAAATAGAATATTAGTTTATTCTCCTGGTTTTTTTGTCCTCTTTTGTCATCCTCGACCTAGGAGACCCCAAGTTATTACTTAATGATTTTTAATATTGCACTCAATAAGAATTTTTACTATGCCAATTTCCATTGTATTATACCCAATCTCCATTGTTCATATCTAACTTGTTGACCAAGAATATTATACCCAATCTCCATTGTATCATGGAATATAACTTTCACATATAGTTTATATCATTTCATCAAATGTTTCATTTTGATTTTTTTTATATTATAATGTAACTCTAAATCTCATGTAATATTACATTTACATCACATTGATTTGGTTACATTACATTTCTTCAATATTTCATATTTCTCCTTTAATATATATTTCCTTTACAATAAAATTATAGTTTATTATGATTTATCTTTATTTACTTTGGTAATGTAAAGTTTTTCTAAACTAGGTTTGATCAAGAAACAACACACATCTTTGGATTCGTCTTCATGAGCTCTATCAAGTGAATTATTCATTTTGATATTTTTAAATATTTTTTTCTTGTCCTCTTTTCTACCTAATTTGACGATTGACAATGTTAGACCAACCACCAAATCAACACGAAATTAACTGTTCCTATACAATTTATCTTAATTCTTTAAATTGCTTGTTTTGATTTTCTTATATTTCTATGAAGCTCCAAATCTTCTCTCTTGTAACCTTACATCACTATAGCCTTGTTGTATTACATTATTTTAATTTGTCTGACTTTAGCTTTAACATAATTTACATAATATTAAAATAACGATCAATTATTACTTTTATTTAATTGCATTTGTAATTTAAAAAATTTATAACCCAGTTTCAATGGAGATGAAACAAATACTATTATTGTCATCTTATAGAGTTCCACTCAATTAAAATTTTATTTCTTATAACTTTAAAAAAATTATTTTCAAAAGTGTTTATATTCTTTGCAAGTCATTTCAATCCAAACCTCATGTGATAGTCAATGACACTACATTAGATCTTTGTAGAATCTTGGATCATAATTTTTCTATAATGTTTATCACTTTTCCACAAATTTTTTTATTTGATTTGGTTATATTACTTATTAACTTTGCATCTCCTCCAATGTGAGCTTTTAATCACTTTTATTAGTTGTAATACATTATTTTAATTTAACTCATTTCAATTATAATATATATTTACCTATTATTAAGATGATACTATATTATTACTTATGCTTATTTATTTCTGTAATTCATATTTTCTATAAAATGTGTTTTGAATGAGATAGAAAAAAGTTTGTTTTATTTGTCTCAATAAACTCTATCTAATTAAATATTTATTTTCATATTTTAATATATTTTTTCTTATATTTTTTTTCATAATTTATAAGATATTTTTGCTCATACTTGATTCCATCATTGAGGATGTTATACTTGATCTCCTTAGTACCTTGGTGGATAATTTTACCATACAAGTTTTTTTTAAATAATTTAGCTCATTTGATCAAAGATTTTTCTTTAGTTTGGATATATTATTATGAAACTCTAACTCTTCTATGGTGTGATAGTTACATAGTTTTTATTTAAATATTATAAATTCTTTTAGTTTATCATATTTTAGCTTTATTATATATTTATCAAATATTAAAATACTAATTTATTATTATTTACACTTATTTAAATTGATATTTTATAATAAATCCAAAAAAGTTCTAACTGAGGCATATCAAACATCATCACCTTTCTAGTTTAATAAGTTGTATAAATGTAAATCTTTTATTATCCATGGTTTTCGCACTCTTATAAGATATTTTGGTTCTTACAAGGTTGTTGCACACATCCTCCATAGTATTTCTGAATGCAACTTTTTCGAAATAATTTATCTCATTTCATAAAAAATAATTTTATTATATTATGGTTAAACTCAAATTCTCTACACATGTAAATATAATATCTCTTAGATTTTATTTTATTATATTTTTTTAAAATTTATTCTATTAGTATTTTGGAATACAATTTTTCTCACATAATTTATCTCATTTCTTGAAATATTTTACTTTTATTTAGTTATATTTTTATAAAACTCAAATTATCCACTCATGTAAACTTAACGTCACTTTGATTTGGTCATATTTTATTGTTGCTATTTATAAACGTTTTAATGTTAATACATATTTACTCTTATTTGTCATTACAATTTACAATAATTCCAAGCTAAGTCTGACCAAGAAAAAATAAATATATTGAACTCTTCTACAAGATATCTATTTTATTAAAAATACATTTTTGAATTTTAAAATATTTTATTTTCGAAGATTTTTGTTCTCTTTTTATGATATTTGGATTTGTATCATATTTGGATTTCTTGAAATGTTTCACTTTTATTTGGTTATATTTCTATGAAACTCAAATTATCCACTCATGTAAACTTAACATTACTTTGATTTGATCAAATTTTATTATTTCTATTTATAAACTTTTCAGCATTAATACATAGTTTTTCTTATTTGTCCTTACAATTTACAGTAATCCAAGCTAAGTCTGATCATGATAAAATAAATATTATTGAACTCGTCTACACGAGATCTATTTTATTAAATATACATTTTTGAATTTTACATTTTTTATTTTTTTATTTTTGTTTGCCTTTTAAGATATTTGGATTTGGATAATTGAACACAACTTTTTCGTAAAAATTATCTCATTTCCACAAATGTTTCATATTGATTTGGCTATATTGCAATGCAACTCGAAGTTTCCTTTCATGTGGCATATATATCATTTAGATTTGGTTTAGTTACATAACTTTTATTTATATCAGCTTTGCTTTAATATATCTTCATTGAATATTTAAATAATAAAATATTATTATTTGTGATTATTTATATTGTTGAATTGTAGTAATACTAAACAAGGCCTGATTAAGATTAAAAAAAACCTTGTTAGTCTCATCTCACTGAGCTCTCTTTACCAAAATATTTTGTTTTTATATTTTTAAATATTTTTTCTAAGATTTTTGCTTGTTTTAAAATATTTTTTGATTTATACATGATTGATAATCAAGGATACCATACCTTATCACCTTGGTATCTTAGAATATAATTTTCCTTTACAATTATCTTATTTCTTCAAATTGTTTGTTTTGATTTAGTTATATTACTATATAACCTTAAGTCACCTCTCCTATGAGGATTACTTCACTTTGATTTGGTTAGATTATGTTGATTTGATTTATCTCTTTTCTACTTTAATATATGTTTTCTTAATATTGAAAAGTTTTATTTTTATTATTATTTATTATTTTCTTCTTTTATAACAAAAGCCATTGGAGTCATTTAAACAAGTTTTACCTAATTAAAATTTCATTTGTGTCTTTGAATCATTTATTTTTAATATTTTTGGCATGCTTTATGAAACATTTTTATTCACATCTTATTCAATGATAACAAATTTTACACTATCTCTTTAGGTTTTTTGAATGCAACTTTCTTATACGTTTTAATTTTTTTATTTAAATTTTTCTTCTTTATTTTGTTATGTTAGTATCACACTATAATCTTTTTTGTGTGAGGTCTATCTTGCATTGATTCAGTTATATTACATTGTTTCATTTTATCTCATTTAGCTTTAATATATATTTATTTAAAATTGAAATAATATTTTTAAAATATATATGCTTATTTTTCTTGATAATTCCTAATAATCCTATACAATACTTGATCAAATTATAACAAATATTATTAGACTCATCTCAAAGAGCTATTTTTATTTTAATATTTATTTTTATATTTTCAAATGTTTCATTTCTTGGCTTTTTGAATTGCTTATGAGACATTTTGATTTATATCTTATTTGATGAACCATGATGTTACACTCAATTTCATTTGAATTGGTTATATTATTATTTTTAATTTATCATATTTTAGATTTATTAAATGTTGAAATATTAATTTATTATTTTTTATAGTTATGTAAATTAATATTTTTGAAGTAATTCAAAATAGGGAAAGATTGAGAGAGAACAAACTTGGTTACACTTGTCCCGATAAGTTTGTCTAATTAAATATTTATTTTTTAACTGTTTTAAATATTTTTATTTTTAAAGGTTTTTTTAACTGATTTTATTTTATTTTGTTGTATTATATTTTTAATTTATCTTATTTTATATTTATTACATATTTATTAAATTTTAAAATAATAATTTACTTAAAGAATTAAAGATGGAGGGACTTTTGTAAAAAAAATTGTAAAGTATTACATTTTTTTGAGTAACCTGAATTTCTCTAATTTTGGTTTCATTAAAACACTGATATTGTTTGCTTTATCTCTACTAGCTTCAGCAAGAATAAAATGGTTAGTGGAAGCCTGATAAGGGATCGAGGTTGGATGTAGGTATAGGATTTGGTTGAAGCACCTAAAAATCTTGTGTTTATTTTGTTTATTATTGAGAAAATTTATTTCATCAATTAAAAAGAATTTTAAGGTCGAAATGTTTTTTTACTAATTTTTGGAAATGAAAATTTTCATAAATAAATAATTCACTCATCCCCTCTTATTCGTTATGCCTCAAATGTTTTACAATAAGTTAGACATCTACTTGGTTTTATTGGACATGTTAATTACCTATTTCAATATGATCATTATGCTGTTTCACATATTTGGCTTCAGATAAAATTTATTTCGAAGTTTAGGCATATTTTTTCATTTGTTTTGGATATGTAAGCATACCAAATGTTTTGAAACATAATGTATTTATTTAATTTTTAATAAAAAGTACATTTCAAAATTAATGTACTAAGAAAAAATAAAAAAATAGAGGATGTGACACCCAATCCCAAGAAAGGCAAGCTTGGTCACCATAACTATGCTCCAATCTTATGCAAATCAAGCAACATGATTACATTATTGTACATGTGTTGCAAAGAGATAAAGACGATTGATAATGAAGCAATTGATAACATTGAGATTAACAATTGGACTCAATTATTAGACAAGTTAACTAAGCTATTTAATGAAGTAATCTAAAGCAACCAGCATCCTTAAGAAGTTAGTTATAAGGGTCATATATTTGACACTTATAAGGATAACGTACTTGATTGTCAAGACAACCTTATCTAGTTTGGATAAAGAATGATAAAAATCTTTTCCACAATCTTTACTATAAAAAATAGTTTTATTTTCCCAAACAGAATATCTATAATATTATCTGAATTATCCATTTAGGTAATAGGTCTTAAACTAATACCTAAGCCACAAAACACAAAGTATTAATGACACTAAATAATGTAATGAGCCAATATCCAATAAGTATCTTGAACACCCTACACATTCTAATGGAACTATATACTCATATATCATGAGGATAATGTTTCAGGAAGACTCAATATTATTTTTTATTTAATATTAGTTAATCTAAACTTATTTTAAATATGATGCCATAACTTAAAATAAAATCTATATATTTTATTTCTAATATAAACTATTTCTCATGCTATCTGTATGATTTAATGTATGTACCTTATCATAAATAAACATATAAAAAATCCAAAGAAATTTAAAAACTATTAGCCAATGTAATACAAATACTTCTTATCAAGATAACTATGTCATACGTAAAAATATACAATATAAAATGGCTTATAAGGTATCTTAATTTAAGAATAAATTATATATTAATTTAATATCAAATTTATTTTACGATTATCAAACTTTTCTATCTAAATTTAAGATGAAGATTCTTATCCACTTTCCTTTTCTTTTAGTTTATCTACAAAGTCATAGATGCATGCACATGAGTTACTATATAATTTTTAATAATGATAATATCTAAAATTCCTTAAGATTATATAACCCAAAGCATTCTCTGTACTTTCTCTTCTACTACAAACACGTCAACTATATGATTCCCCCATCGTGTTGTACAATTTGCATCTCAATAAATCATTATTATTAATTCTTCACTTATTGTATTATATGGCCTCTCCTACAAACATTGTGATTCCTTCAACTCCCTCTATATGGTTATCAAAATCCCATCTTACTCTTTGACCTTTATCTAATCATATTGTATGAGAAGCTCAAGGTACAGTATGATCGCTCCTACTATGATATGATGAGATTGTTGGACCACACAATAACCTTTCTTCTTGAACCCACTTAACTCCAATTGTATTATATATTCTATTAATTGTATGATATGTTTATTAACTCCTTAAAAATATTATTGATAATCATATTGTATATTGAGTCTAATCATATAGTAGACTCACCCCCAAATAAAATCATAAGGCTTAAATTCAATTATATTTTATTATAAGATAACTCCAAACCCCATAATTAATTATCATAGCATTCTTAACTTATACAATAAAATAAAACTAGTAATTCCTTTATAAAAATGAATAAATTCAACAAAAAAAATATAATTTCAACCTTTTTTATTTTCACTCATTGTAGTAGCTTTCTAATAGTTTCTTCCCCTTCTTGATTCTCATAGTAATAGTAAGTCTCATTTTTGTCTTCCTTACTACTCTCCTGATGACCAACACAATTTTTTCTTCTCTTTCTTGTTGTTCTCTTTAATTGAGACTTTCTTCTTCCCTCTTCCCTTTATTTTATCTTTTTCTCCTTCTCTTCCTCCACTTTTCTTTCATTAGCTACATCTATAAACTACCTAAAACTTTTAGTAATAACTTATTTAACACTAATTTTATTAAAGATAATTGGCTTAAATGAAAAAGTATTATTTGCAATTTTTTTTTGCAAAATTTTGTGCTAAACCATTAACATGAAAATTTACCTCGTCCTCCAAATCTATGGAAGAGGTAGAAGTGGAATCTGAATCACATTTGGTGGTTTTGAAGGACATGGGTTCTTCCTTCTTCCTTTCATTCTTTAACATGCTTTTAGAAGCCTCTTCCATAAGTCTCCTAGTCATTTCTATTTCGACAGTAAGAAGTTCCCCAAGGAGTTCATCCAATAAAACATTATTGACATCTTTAGCCACTTTAACAGCCGTTGCAAGGAGATCATTTCCCTTTCGAAGGATTCTCAATATTTTCCTTACTAGGTCACCATTTGAGAATGCCCTTCCAAGATTTATCAAGCCATTTGTTACGTCATTAAATCTTAAAAACATACTTTTAATACTCTCACCAGGATTCATTCTAAAAAGATCATAGTCATGGGTGAGGATGTTGATCTTCATCTCTTTCGCTTCTGAGGTGCCCTCATAAGTTACTTCGAGTTTCTTCCACGCCTCAAATGTCGTATGCAAATTTATAATTTGTGTAAATTCACTAGGAGATATTCCACAATAAAGATAGTTCATGACCCTAGCATTCAATTGAGCCAACGTTTTATGCTCAACATTAAGCTCACTAAAGGACTTGACTTCATTAATAAAATAATTTCTAGGAAGTTCAGCAGGCTTAGTCATAACTTCCTATAATTCTAAATTGATAAATTGAATAAAAATTCTAAAATTATTTTTCCAATATTAGTAAAATTCTCCTTTAAACAAGGGAGGCCGAATTGAAGAAAAACCTTCACACAATGTTGTACCCATATCAACCAAAGAGGAAGGCATAAAACCAAAAATCACAAAACCACCAAGAATGTGAGAAAGCCTTCACTTAGCTCAAATGGATCTCCCACGTGATGTTCCTCATGTAATTTGGGATTCCTCTCTCTGATACCAATTGAAGTTCTTTGTGCCTAAGACAATCTCACAAGAGGGGGGTGAGTTGCGGTAAATAAAATTTTCTTACGATTTTTGGTTTCAATTAAAACTTAAAACTTTTAAGCAAGAATTAGAAACAATAGTACACAAAAGATTTTTAAGGTGGCTCGACTCAAAATGGAGCCTACATCCACCCCTAACCGGTGTAGGGAAAAGAACACTAAAATCACCAAATTACAAGTGAGGTTTTTCGTACAATTGACCTCAAACCTACTTGGGATTTTACCTACGGCTAATCCCGAACCTTCTTGAGTTTTTCCAGGCTCAAGTCAAACCCAAGGCTTTTGCACAATTGTTGGTATGCCCTTACCCCAAATAAATAAATACAAAAATTGGCAAAACTTAAGACAATTTTAAGAGAAACATGAGGCACACACAATACCAAAAGAGAGAGGTATAGAGATTGAAAATTAGTTGATGCAAAAACCTCTAATTTCGGGTTCCTTCTTGGAGCTTTCACTTTGTGACTTTGGAAGCATCGTATGCAGTTAGAATTGCTCGATATTGTGATTTGAAAGCTTTGAAATCTTAACAATGGTAACCTCTAGGCATTCATAATTCCCTATTTATAAAGCTTAATTTTAGCTCTATGAACTAGCCTTTTGGGTAACGGACACAAAGTAGTCACCATTCGATTTGGAGCCTGAAATGGACGCTTCTGATTGAATCTCTAATTTATTGTTTGAGATCAATCCTGGCCATTGGATCTAGGCGGCCTTGATCTGGGCCATTATATGGCATGTTGGTTGTTCTGGATGTATTGAAATAATTTCTCCAGAAATCAACTAAATTACAAACTTACTTCTGTGGATCCGTAACCTCTTGCAGATCTAGCTTGGTTTTGAATCTCCTGCTTGGCATTTTCCTCTATTATCATGCAGTAATTTGTCTTGATTAATCTAAGCCGTCCGATCTCGTCTACCCCTCCGCCTTCTTTGACAGTCGAATGGATGTTTAGTCCCAAATCGTCCAAGTGTCTTTGTCATTGCTCTCTATAACACTTTCAGTTCATTAGTCTCTCGAGCCTTTTGGGGTTGGCTCCCCCTTCCTCGACCAAAATTTCGTCATTTTTTCCCGGTTGGCTTCATTTCGTGCTTGCTCTGGTCAGCTTTCACTGCGGGGTGAGTTTGCACTTGTTCAGTTCAGTAGCTGTGGGCTAATTTCTTACTTGTTCCATTCAACAGCTTTGCTTACAGCCTTTGGGCTTCACTCGCCCCTTTTGGGTATGTCAAACAATTTTTACTTTATTTTACTTTTTAAAACTTTAAAGCCTGGAAGGATCAGCCGTCGGGTTGGGTCGACCTGCCCAACGTTACAGTGAAAATTCTCGAGACTGAAGTTGTTTTATAGTATTTTGTGAGAATTTTTGTGTCAAGGTTTTGAATATAAGTACACCAAAATAATTTTATATTATGATAGTATTACAAGTGTCCTAAATAACTATTAAGAGAAATTAATGAAAAATTATCCCTAAATAATTTTAAAAAATAAAATACCGATATTTATACTTTTCATCAATAATACTTCGCCCAAAAAAAAAATTTAAAAATTATTAAGCTTATAACATTTTCAAATATTAACACTACTAGTGTACCACATAATCTCAAAATTTGGACATATCAAATTAAAGACAAAAAAAGAGATATTCAAGTATAAAGATTTTGGTGCATGCCTTCAATTTCCATGAAGCTTGCCATCACTCCAAGAGTCTTGAAGATCACTATTTTAGGCATTTAAAGTTCATGGCTCGAATTCATTGAATATTAATAATTTCACTTCAAACAAACCCGTATGAGATATAAACATTTATGCTTGACTCATCAAATACAAGAGTGTAACAGAAAACTCAATATTTTTTTATTTATTTTTTGTTAATCTAAACTTATTTTAAATATCATGTCATATCTTAAAATAAAAAATATATATATATATATATATATATATTATATTTCTAATATAAACCAGTTCTAATGCTATCGATATGATTTAATATATGTACTTTACCATAAAATAAACATATAAAAGATCCACAAAAATTCAAAAACTATGGGCCAATGTAATACAAATACTTCTTCTCAAGATAACTATGTCATATATCAAAATACACAATATAAAATGGAACATAAGATATCTTAATTTAAGAATAAATTATCTATTAATTTAATATTATATTTACATTGCCATTATCAAACTTTTCTACCTAAATTCAAGGTGAAGATTCTTAATCAACTTTTCTTTTCTTTTAGTTTTTCTACAAACTCATAGATGCATGCACATGAGTTACTATATAATCTTTAATAATTAAAATATCTAAAATTCTTTAAGACTATATAACTCAAAGCATTCTCTCTACTTTCTTTACTACAAAAACATCAACTATACGATTCCTCCATCGTGTTGTATAATTGGCATCTCACTAAATCTTTGTTATTAATTCTTCACTTATTGTATTATATGGCCTCTCCATCAAACAGTATGATTCCTTCAACTCCCTATATATGGTTATCGGAAGCCCATCTTACTCTTTGCCCTTTATCTAATCATATCGTATGAGAATCCCATGGTAAAATATGATCACTCCAACTATGATATGATGACATTGTTGGACCACACAATAAGCTTTCTTCTGGAACCAACTTAACTCTAATTGTATTATAAATTCTTTTAATTGTAAGATATATTTATTAACTCCCTAAACAAATTATTGATAATCATATTATATATTGAGTCTAATCATATAGTAGACTCACATCCAAACAAAGCCATAAGTCTTAAATTCAACTATATTTTACTATAAAAAAACTCTAAACCCCCATAATTAATTATCATAGCATTCTTGTACAACAAAATAAAACCTCTAATTCCTTTATCAAAAAGAATAAATTCAATAAAAAAAATAGTTTCAACTTTTTTTGCCATGTTTTCACTCATTGTAGTAGCTTTCTATTACGTTCTTCCCCTTGTTTATTTCGATAGTAATAGTAAGTCTCCTTTCTGTCTTCCTTGTAACTCTCATTATGACCAGCACAATTCCTTTCTTCTCTTTCCTGTTGTCCTCTTGAATTGAAACTTTCTTCTTCCCTCTTCTCTTTATTTTCTCTTTTCTCCTTCTCTCCTTCCATTTTTCTTTCATTAGCTACATCTCTAAACTACATAAACTTTTAGTAATAACTTATTCAACACAAATCTTGTTAAACATAATTGGCTTAAATTAAAAAGTTTTTTTTGCAATTTAAATATTTAGAATATATATATATATATATATATATATATATATATATATGTTTTATTCAAAAAATTGTAATTAATTATGTAGGTCATAAAACATTATTAGCACACTACAAATATATTCTTCAAAGAGAGTTCTTTTTAATTATATGATTTAATAAAATTTATTTTCATTTAAAAATATGGCACACTTCTCAAAATAAAATTATTATTATTTTCTTTTAATTAATAATTGTATTATTTAAAAAAAAAAATTATTCTTATTTAAATTCTCAAAATTACAATTATATCAATCAAATCTCAAGATTTGTAATATATTATATAGAGCAAAATTTTGAGATATTACAATAAAAAAATTCTATTCTGCATGCATTATTTCATGAAAGCATATATATTATCATGCATATCATGAAATATAAATATTATTAAAATATTAAATGATATACTAATAAAATAATAATCAACCTCTTAGAAAAATCATATTCTTTGTAAGAGTAAAAAAATAAATAATATGCAAAATTTTCTTAATTATGAAACATTTTATATATTAATTTAATATTGTGCATATATCATAATTACAAGTTTTACTTATTGAATTTAGGATGAAAACATCTTTTTCAAATTTATTTTTTTATTTTTTACAAATATAAACACGCATATTTATCACCAAATAATTATATATATATATATATATATAGACACACACATTATATTTCTTTGGATTATTTCACTCAAATTATCATCTTTATTTTGCCCTTATTACAGTATTACCATGCCATATTTTATCTTAATGTATTATATATTTTGTAAAATTTTTTAATAGCATGCCATACTTTAAATTTATTGCATTATATGTTTTATGTAAAACTACTCTACGACTAATCCTATATTATTGCTGATTCCTTAACTTTTATAACCTAACGTTCAATATGTTGAGCATCTTGTATGGCATGCACAAATCGCGTATATTGTACTCTAATACAAATGAATAATATTTGCCTCTACAACCTTAATCGCAATAGGTTATGTAATTTCTAGATATCATTATAGAAGAATATTAAATAAGATGATATATTTGTAAATAATAAAATATTTAGGTATTTTATAAAAATGTCTTTTTGAAACTCATGGGGAATAAGATTTTCAAATTCTCAAGTCATTGTACAGATAGGATAAAAAATGATTTTAACTTCCCTCACTTCCCAAGCTTAATTCAATAGTGAGCTTTGAAAAGTTCAAGTCATCACGACTTGGTTGTCTCGGCTCATAAATAGTCTAGTAGGCCTAATCCAATGAGCTTTTTCATATAACACAACTGAGAAGCAAAGTTGTGCCATAGAGGAGAGTTGCACAGGTTTGAGTCATCAATGATGTAAGTTTTTTAGAATGACTGTAAGAAAGATTGAAAGGCATGAAGGAAAGGGTGTTAACTATCTATCGGTCTCCCACACAAGCAAGGAATTTATTTAACCTTTGCGTGTTAATTATAAGTCGGAGGTGTCCCCTAAACAAATATATATTTCGTCATGTTTTGACACGAGCAAGTTGATCATGTTTTTGCTTTTGCTTCAAACTTGCTTTGGTTCCCCATCAAATATATATTCACACTCACCTGCTGGAAAATGGAGCAGGGAGATCGAAATGAATAGAGAAAGAGAAAATATTTTTACTTTTTGCTATTCGTTCATCTCATAGAAGACACAAAATTAATGTATATTTCAGAAAAAAAATAAGAAACTCTAGAGCAGGTGGGATGTACCTATTTTGATAATGGTAAGCCTCACGATAGAAATTGTGCCCATCTTCCTTGGACATTTTAGAAACACCTCAGCATCGAGAGCATGGATAGGAATGGTTGTTTGGAGCAATTATCTTTTGGTCAACTGAGCTGCCGGCTTCGTTCTAGGCCAGCTATGCAGTAGCATGGACGACAATAGCAACAAGACCATCTCGCATTCTGGGCGCCTTTCCTTCTGCTTCACCTTGGTGGCCTAGACACCATCATTGCCTATTCCATGGAGGACAATGAGCTGTGAGCTCGATACCTTCTTGCCCTCGCCTATGAGGTCATCATTGTCGTCTATGATCTATTCTGGTCTCTTCCAAGTAACCTATTACTAATATTCTTTGTTGCCATCGTCAAGTATGCAAAGCAGTCTTACTCGCTCTACAGAGCCAGCACTGACGGTTTCCACCCCTTCGTTGTCATCTCAAGCAAGCAAAGTTAATTAAACTAGATTTCTTCCAACCATAGGACAATTGTGACACATGTGCAGGACGAAAATGAAAAAGGCGAATTGAATACTTTAAAAGGAGCTTTCGATATGTACTCAGTTTGCAAGCCTTTCTTTGTGGTTGTTATTCCACTTGTGGACATATACAAGGTAATCAGAGACATGCTGAAGGAGATGACTGTCACGGAAGTTTTAGGCCTGACAAGCATGGAACTCAACTATGTCGATGATGCCATTTACACGAAGGGTGTCGTTAATTGCTCATGTGCCAGCGTCATCATCAAGTTAATCTGCTCCTCCGGTATACTTCTCGCTTTCTTGTTGTTCGTTTTCTCCCCAAAGCATGGCTTTGACACTAGTGACGTCATGATCACATGTGTCCTGCTTGGAGCTTCAATATGTCTTGACACCGTGGCTTCTCTCATGTCCCTACTTTCTGACTGGCCAGTGATCTTCCTTCTCGAATTTAAGAGACTGGCCAAGAGGGTTTTGCTTCTTGCCCAGCTCATTCTCAGAATAAGGAGAAGATTGTGGTGTGAAATAATATGGAGGCCTTCAGAGATGCCACAACTCAATTTGATCACCAACTGCTTCAGGAATGCAGTAGTACAGCCAAAGGAACATGTATCACCAGACAATCCAAAGAACAGGAGGAAAAACAAATGGGCACACAGAATAGAATCCAAGCTTAGACGACCCATTAGAGCATTTTAGGAGGCAACAATATTGTTCCCGAGATGGACCAATTGATTTTCATCCTAAACTTTGTATTCACAGAAGTCAGCAAAGGCAATCAACTTCTTCAAGACCACGTCACTGCACATGCTCAGAAATGCTTACAAATATCGTGGGGGCAGTTGACGATAAGGCAGGGCTCACTGCACTCTGGCAAGTCGATGCCCAAGTATGGGTTGTCCCTGCATTCCTTAATTTGACAGAAGGCTTGTTAGTCGATCAGCAAGTTCTGGTGTGGCACATTGCGACACAGCTATGCTACCACTGGAAGCCCCTGGAAATGCACCCGTTGCATCATCCTCAAGAAACACAACGACAACCCAAGGGGTTAAGAGGACAGAAGAGCACTTGGCGCGAGATGCAGGCATGCAAGTACCTGTCCAACTATAGGTTGTATCTGGTGTTGATGCAACAAGAGATAATGGCAACCATTGGAGGAGCGAGCCCGTTGATTTACTGGCGTGCTTGCTATGATATGGTACAGTTCATCGAACGACATGAAATGGATTTGACGTTGACTATGAACAGCCATGATGAGGTTGAGCGGAAGGCGTGCAAGCTGATGCTGACCGAACCTATAGAATGGATCACATATCCATCTTTGTTTTAGATTGCACGAGCACTCGCACACCTGATTAACTGAAAAATATTAATCAATAATTATTGGCCTCATACATCGCATATATATCTTTAATGATGTGTAAACTAATCAGAATGAAAAAGGGAAGCTAAGTAAAGATATTGGCCCTAATAAAATGTGATCCCAGATTGCTGAAATCGATTGGAGTTCCCGAGCTTCCCTTCCATGCTATCCTTCCCATAAACTGCATACCACCTTAACTTTGTCGCTTTTTTTCTCTTATTGAGAATGAGCTGCTCTTACTCTTTTGGTAGCCAGCAGCATTGCCTTCGAGTGCTGCTTCTGCCTATTTCTTTGCCCACCAGTTTCGTTAAAAAATAATAGCAACTTATCTCAAGCCAACCCCAATAAAAATAAGCTTTGAAATAACAAAATCACTTAACAAAACAAAAAACATGATGCTCTTGCAATTAAAAATGGCAAATGTAACTATGACATATCTTTTTTTGTTTCATGATAGTTTTAGCCTTGTACTTTTCTCTATCCCCTCTGCCTGCTCAAACAAGAGCTACTCTCTCCTGCTTGCTGAGCTTGCTCCTGACGTGCGCCTAAACACAACACATGATTATCATTTGTTAACCAATGAAGTTTGTAGTAACTTGCTTTTAAAAATGCCAAACCAACTTGGATGGGTCAAACGTCACTGTATGCACTCAACTCAAAAGTAAAATAAACTTGAATACATCCAAAAGGTTATGATTGTTCTTATTCCTGCCATATCAATGAGATCACTCCCAAAGAATGGCTGGCGAGAAACATCAAAGAAAGAAACCATGTTATAAGAGATTAAAAGCAGGAACCTATGAACTATATTTGTGTAGAATTGAGCACAGATTTCTTCATGCTTAAGACAATAAAATTGTTGACACAGCTCAGTAATAATGCTTCCATTAGTTAATTTATAGATTGAATATAACTATGCGCTTTTGCTGGATGAAATAAAACTCCATTTGGATCTAATTACTTGTGCTAGACATTACTTTCTATTGCCTAATTTTACTTCAAATAATGCATGGTCAAAGTATAAAACATGACTTAATCCCCCTAACAATGAAATTAAGTTATATCCTATGAAGAATTATGTGTCTAATAAAACCACGTTATCGACATTTCATCTTCAAAATACTAAGTCGACTGATACACCTGTAGGACTAACTATCTGGCTTCACTTCTCCAAACAAGATCAACATTAACATCATCAGGACATTAAAAGTTATGAAATATGCATGAATAATACACGTTGAGAAGTGAAATCAGAAGGGCCATCAAACGAATAGAAAGCAACAATGTTAGAAAATTACCTCAAGTTTAACAGGGTTCAAACGTTTTGCACTTAGCTGCTCAGAACATTTGAATATGATTTCTCAAGTTAAACTTCTAGTCAAGACTTGAAGACCCTACATATAACTTATGCTTATTTATTTGATAACAACAGAGACTACCTTCAATTTAAAAGCTTGGTCAACAACATCTGCATGAACAAGGTAATCTTTGCAGAAGCCATGCTATCATTAAATACTAGATAATCGATGAGCTGCTAGGAAAATTGAATATAAAAGATAAAAGACTAAGTCTACCTTCAGCTCTTTGATATGTCAGAAGTCTTCAATAGAAACAATACCATTAGCTTCATCAGTTCGAACTTCAGCAGCCTTGATTACTACAAGTCTTTTAAAAGAACGCAGACTTGCACCGACAACATTCAGACATTCAATAAAATTGCCTAGCTTTCTCTTCGTTCTATTTGACAGATCTTTCCCATCGTCAGCATCTTCATCTTGCCCATCAATATGTATGGCTTGCACTTCTATTTCTTCATTCAATTCTTCAATGTCATAAACATTAGCCAATTCCCCATCATCTGAACCTTCTTCATCACTATCATTCCTGTAGGCATCATCTTCCAAACCATCAATATAACTAGATTGTCCACTTTCACAAAAAAATTCATTGTCCCTCTCTCCATCATTTTCTATAGAATCCTCATCTTCTTCATATGCAGCTCTAGCATAGATATCATTGTCAACTAGTAAGGAATCATTTTCAGCTTCAGAACCATAAGCAGCCATTTCATCCTCAGAACTACTATATAAAGGCTTATCATCGTCTTGTTTAAGTAACTCAACACCGGGCACGTCATTGGCAACACTGACATCTCCAAATGCTTTTGGTCTAGCTTTTGAATCTATGGGACGACCTCAATCTTTCTTGACCAAAAATTAAGAGCATATCTATAGAAATGAAAAAAGAAAATTGAATTTTTTTTCCGAAATATAACAAATTTGTCATTCTTTTTCCATTGCACCATTAAGGATGTCGTAAAAATTAGCAAAGTCAAAAACATACCTCTCTTAATAAGGTGACCAAGGAGTGCACAACAATTAAAACAACCTTCTCATGCGACTTTTTGTACAAGACCAAGTCTTGAAGGAGGTCTTTATTCATCAACTAAGTCACAATGAAAAAAAAATTATGAAAGATGATGGTAACTACTCCTTTCATGCTATAGTAAAAAAAATAAAGGAATCCAAAAATTCTTATGTTGCAATGAAGAGCAAGAATGAAAGAGCAACAGCTGAGTTTAGGCTGTCTATAAATACAAATAAATCTTGTTTCCTAGGTTTTGATCACCTAGAAACTTTTTTAAGTGCCAATTAGAAATTATATATCAGAATTGCAAACTGAAAAATTGTTCATAAATTACCACTGATATGCAAATATGAAGGGAAATCATAATGTAAAGAGACAAGGATTCATGATGTCATAGAAGTGCTTGAGTAAATATATAAGGTACAAATTCCATAATGCATTAGTTCCAACTATCTATCTATCATGCATCTGAACCATGTTACTATTCCTTTACTTTGAATGCTTGTTTAAGATATGCAGGCACTTAAATCACATATATTTCCATCTTTTCAAAGGTGTAATTCATGAAAAATTGTAGTATTTATTACTATATCGTCATGTGCACTAACTAGTCTTTTACATATGATGTTACTTCTCGAAAAGTGCATTTGGCAATATCCAAGCCATTTTAATTAAATATTTTTGCATATATTAGGTATAATTGAAAGGCAATTGCATTAAATGCAAGAGCATTAGTATGATAGCCTAAATTATTTAATTATAAAATACATTTGCATTTGTGTATTTAATGTTGAATGTAAACTATACAGATCCAACATTATGAAATCAATATATTTTGATACATCTCAAAAAAAATATCATGTGGCTAATAGCGAGATTTGAAACATGGGCAAACCATTGAGAAAACCTTGAAATGAGATATCTGCCAATACATTATTTGTGATTTTTTGAAGTCTTTTAAATTTTTTTATAAACGTTTAATAAGAAAATTTTAAAAATATTTTATATAATCCTCTTTATTATTATAAAAAGAATAAGCTTACCCTCCCAATTGCTTTTAGTTATGCTCTATGCACAAGGAGGTCTTAGAAAAAAAAGAACTTGGGAGAAAAGAAAAAGGAAATAGCTTGTGCTTGGGTCTGGAGGGTTGTAATAAGCAAAGCTTCACCTAAGAAAGTCACTACTTCAATCTGGGAAAAGAGTTTCATAAAAGAGCTCATATCTTGAATTGCATGAAAAGGACTATTAAAAGTATACTTTTGACAAAGATATTCCTCCCTTGGAATGCTGTTAAATTTACTATTGAGCTGCTCGAGCGATGGTTTCGATTTAACCAAATACAGGGTTGAATTGGTAGTGTTGTTAAGAAAGTCTATGTCACATACCATACAATAGGCTTAATCGCACAATATGACAAGCAAAAATCTACCATACGATATGAGAGAATCACCTTTACAGTCATTGGCACCTGAATTATGGGCAATGTTATAGTGATATATGATAAGATAAACCCTGTTGTCATTAGTAGCTAAATTATGAGCTATGGTACGACAAGGACACTATCATCATAAGTAGAAGATACTAGGCAATGTAGGCGATGGTTCCGTAAAGCAAAGGAAGGATTTAAAAACATTTTGTAACTATGTTTGTGAATACTTATGGTATAAAAAATATATAGTTTAGAAAAATAATAAAAAAAACATAAAATAATGTTTAAGATTTTCAAAAATCTTATGAATAAAATATAATTAACTACTAACAGCATGTAATAAAAATTATAAAAAAAGATAAAAAAATGACAAGGCAATAAAAGTGACATAAAAGAGTAATCATATGAACAAACTAAAACTACAATATAAGTTAGTTAAATTGTTAAATTATTTTAAAATATTATTTTGGATTGTGATGTACTGTGATATGAACATACAACTTAACATATATTTATCTATACATATGTTCTGATTTATATGACAACATACTATAATTACATACACACACATATGGCAATTAAAAAATAAAATAAAAAATAGAAATATATGGTAGAAAAAGAAATTAAAAAAAGAGAGAACGATTGACTAAATAAATCTAGAACACAAGAATGATGAAATAAGAATGTGATGATTTCTCTATAACCCCATCTCGTGATTGTTCGATTTGAGAGAATCACCTTTTGTATTGTTGGTACCTAAATTATGAGATACAAAAAAACAAAAAACCCTCCACCAAGAATACAGGATCCTTAACAATGCTTGCAATGGTATAACGGTATATGATACGATCACCCCTATTGTCTGTAATAGCGAAATTGTGAGCTATAGCACCACAAGTACAACAACATGTGACTACCAAATACTAAACAATGTGAGCGATGGCTCCATGATAAATAATCTGATATGGAATCCCGAGGGAGGATAGTGATCATATGAAAAAATTAAAAAAACAATAAAAAATAACTAAAAAAATTTTAAAAATAAAATAAAACGAATACAAATATGAGACCAAGAAAAATAAATATTTAATATTAATATTATAAAACAATTATGTCTATTATGAGCATATAAACAATGATTCAGGATTTTATATCTTTTATTGATAGCATATATTGTTCTTAATTATTGGTCCATCATTATTTAACCACACATCCATATTATTTTATCTTCATGAAATTAGTAGTTTACAAATTAAGTATATTATGATTATTTAGTTATATTATAAGCCAACATACATGCATATACAAAGACAAAGGTTCTTAAAATATAACTTAAAATTTTGAATTCAATAGCATATTATTTTTCAAACTTTGTGAAAGACATTAAATGTGAAGACAATTGTTATACTTAGTTGAAAAAAAATTCATTTATATACTTTTCAACTTATCTTTCATTTGATAGCTTGAGCTCACATTTTCTGCTTTCTATGCTATTATTTTATCTTAAGATATTATATTGGATATTTGATGCTTTTCATCACACCAACTCAATTTTGGAATTGTGTCCTTTAGATTTGTCACATGCACTCTTAATTGTATGGTATTCTGATATTGTTGGTAAATTTTAATATTAAGCAAAATGGGGAGTGACAATTAGACCATCAAAAGTGCTAATACAATAAATGTGAACTTTAGGAGTGCATGGACACTGTTGGCTTACCAATAGCTCTTTTCCACCTGCACCAAATTGGAGCTGGCAGAAAAGCATATAGTGCTGTCGCTTTCATGGGGAGCCACTTGCAAGCCAGCACCATCTGTGAAAAAACTAAGTTGGACACAAAAATTCATCACAAATAAAACCAAGCAAGGACAAAAGCATCCATTAAAACAAAACAAAAATACTCGACAATAGTCCAAAGCAATTGACAAATAAAATTGCTTCAAAGCATAACAAGTTCAATAGAAACCTAATCAGATGAATAAAACACATACCAATGATATCCTCAAGCACATCTCACGTACCACACTTAACGCAAGAGCAATTGCCTAATAGAACACAAGTAGTCGATTGAAATCAATACACCACTCAGTAATGATAAAATATTCAATATCTAAAAAAATTATAAAACACCTTAGGACAAGAATGATCATGCACAAATTGATTCACTACTTACTCGAATTGCAAATTGGTAGGTAATTAAATTTAGTCCATCCATAACTAAACATAACTCCACCAGCAAATACAGTTAATGGAATCCAAAACCAAACCTATCATTCTTAGTATTATTATCTACTATGGATAACTCACTGCATTCATATCAAAACAGAAGTGACTTTAGGAAGGGAAATGAAACGTAATAGGCTGCCATGTACTCAAGGATTAGTAGTGGCGAGAAACTGAGATTAAAATTTTTCTTCAATCAGAACTTTAAAAAATTGGTGCAGTGGGAACAATGCACACCCCAATCCAACATATTTGACGACATTCTATACCAGCCCCAAGACGTTATCCACTTTATAATTCAATCTCTGAGCAGCCAAAAGAAGAATCAAAATGAATATGCAAAGAAGTATAATTCTAATCTTAGAGAGCAATTAATTTGGCAATTGCCTTTTGTGACCATAGGCTTCAAACAAATTTCAACAATTCTTAATAAAAATTTTTAAAATTAAAAAAAGGATAAAAGGAAGCGCTAGCTACTGCTTCAACAGATCATGACCTTGAAATTAAACCATTTTGTTAAAAAAATACGAACTCAACTATAGGAATATTTAACGTTTTTTCTTGGAAGGTTGATATATTATGCTCTATGTGGAATTAACCTCGCTTGACAAAAACATGGACCCATTTTAAAGCTTTTCATATTTTTGTTAGCATGTTTACAAACATTAAAAGACTCCAACAATATTTAAAAAAACTAGATAATATTGTACAATTACAAATTTTCAAACAAATTAGTTTTTAACAATATAGATGAACTATGAATCTAATTCAATGTTCCTCATTCAATCTTCAGATATTTACATAATAATGACCCCCAACACACCAATGCAAACAATTGGGAGCCTCAAAAAGAATTTTAAAAATAAGAGAAAAAATGATAAGGCAAGAATGAAAAAGGGAAAATCTAAGAGAACCAAAAAAACTACCATCAAACTATAGGTATCACCATTCAACCAAGTAAGGGAAGTAGACATCATTAACAATTGGAAGAAAACACCATTATAGAAGCAATCACAGCCAAGAAGTATAAATTTGATTATCTAATAGGTGCTTGCATACTAAAGACATAAAATAACTACATGGAGATTGACAAAAAAGCTAACCACCTATAATCATTCATTTCATGCATGAAGATGAAAGAAGTGCATCTCAACAAAGCCCTGTGGAGTTAGACAATGTATGAATTACAGCTTGGAACAAGAATTTTCAATGAAAAGTAGGACTTCAATTCAAGGTTTATTAACCAGTGCATCTTTAAGATGAATAAGAGGAGGGTAGGAGTGTGCTACTTCATTTTTTGATGATTGACATTGCTACCTTTTCATACCACAAACAACACGTTGCAACTTTGCTTTTTTCTTTTTCTTGCTCGAAGTAGTGCCCTTGTGTTGTGCCCAAATATGTGCAAAGATATCACTATTAGAAAAATATTTAGGAATTCCAGTACCAAACCCAATTCTATAGCGATGATCATACAGAACATGCGTTAATCAATGGAAGTGCTCCATAAGTCAAGTTTTTCCTTACCATACAATTACCATCACCAGCATTTTTGTAATCACATAAACTATAGGTAAAAGAAAACAAAATCCTACAAAAACTTGAGAGACTATCGAGACCTTTCAGTGGAAATAGCACATCCTTTTCAATTTAATAGCATAAACTTCAGTTAAAAAAAAATCTAAACTCATGCTCAAAGTTTAGCAGAATAGAGTGAGCAACATGAAAATCTACAGATAAAATTGATGCAAAAGAGCTAAAATTGAAAAGATACATACCGAAGTTCTGATGACTAATTTCTTTGAAATATTTTTGTTTAGCTTATATCACCCAACCAAATTATAGAGGCCATCTGTGAATATTTTTTGACTTAAGGTATAATGATCACATTTGAAAATTCTCGAATTTATGCATATCAACTACTCCACCTCCAAGTGACTAGGTTAATCTTTATGATGAATGAGCATAGTATCAAAAAACCACTCTTCTGAATACACTAGGGAAAAAAATATCAGAATAATATAGCAAATCAGCAAGTAAGAAAACCGTTTCCAATATAGCTTTCCATTTAAGCATGTGAATAATAGACTGAAGTACTTATGCTAACTCAAGCTTGTCTTAACCAAAGCAAAAACTTGGAGTCAATGACTAGGCGCAAAAAACTGATTGAATGTCCTCAAGTCAAATTGAACAATATTAAAGAAATTTACCTAATTTACCTAACTGCAAAGACCTGATTAGAATAGCACTTTAGTTTTTAATTATTTAGAATTTTTTGAACATTAATAAAGAGCTTTTATTAGTCAAACGAAAGAATAACTTGCTGGAATGATCGTCCTTGTAGATGGAAATCGACATAAAACTTAAAAACTAAAAACTCGGTTGAAACTTCTGCAACAAGAACAAAAAGGCTTTTACTTTATTGAATCAAGACTTGCACAATAGTTTCAATATAAACTATTCAATCCAAAATCCAAGACATTATGCAAATATTTTGAAAGCCCCATCATCATCTCAAAGTTAAAGTGCAATATATGTCAATCATTGTTTGTTGACCATTAACACCACAACATATCGTGGACTCTAACACCACCTAGATTATCATATGGAATAATTATGACATCACATCATGCTTATTGCATCTTCATCACTCCACACAAGAAAGCAAAAAAAATTTTGTGGACACCAATTACATGCCTTATAAACAGCTTCCCCACTAAGAACGATTTGTGGATTTTTGATATATTCATCATCCTCATCACTTGAGGCTTCACCATCATCATCATCACCATCAACACACGAATAACCAAGAAGGAAACACAGAGCCGATACCATGACCATGTGTTCGACAAAAACAAACAATAAAAAAGGTATAATAAGATAACTAATGGGACTTAACCAATTGCAGAGATAAGGAAAATATCAACCTTCAAGAACTGTGAAAGCATTCTTTGCAAATAGCATAGCAGTTCGATCATCAAACCATAATTTTCAAACAAGAAATCATACATCAGTTATTATAATCAACAAAATTAAGAAAAATCAGCAAAAATAGAGTATATATGACATCACACATTTGTAGCAATGAGAAAAGAAAATTTTAAAGCTTCTTATTTTTTGCTCCATTTCTATGTTTTTTGTTATTGTGTTGAACTGTGCACAACATTGGAAAATGTAAGTTTTCTGAGGTCTCGATCACCAAAGATCTGAAGGTCCATATATAATTCAAGAGGCGCATCTAACTCAACTATCTACCTATACAAATAAGCAAATCATAATTAAAAGCTTAAACTTTCAAAACAAATAAGAAAAATCAATAACATGTTAGAGAAGATCAATTTTTGTAGAATCATTGGAACAACATACCTCTTGCAATACTAAATAATATTATGAAAAAAAATTCCATTTTGGTTATTTAAAGATCATTTGGTTTAAGCCCAAAAACTTTCATAGCCTTCATCTAGGCATTTGAAGTTGGTAAAATATTTCACATAAGCCATTTCTCTTAGCTTATAGTATGCACTTAAAACCCCACTTATCCATCTCTCCTTCCCAATTCTTTCAGTTGACCTTTAGGCAACTCTATGATGTATCTTTCCATTTATCTTGGATGCCTCCCAACATTCTACTTCTATGACTTGCACCACTCCATTGTCCCCAAGGTAGCAAAACCATGGTAATGTTTGTCCAAAATTGTGTTAAAGCTAATGCTTAGGACTTCTTATAAGCAATGTGATATATTGTCTAAATATACTAAAAGATTAACAAAGATGGTTATATCAACAATGAGTTAATTGAAAAGAAGTAAGGATTCTTGCACCATCATGGATGGATACATATAAAGAAATAATTTCAAGAAACTAGAATTAAATCATAAATTTCACTAAGTTAATTAACATCATGATTTATAAGAAGATAAATGTTACTATTGTTCAACAAACTAGGCACATTGTTAGAAAACCATGATATTACCAATTTTAGGATTCAAGCTTCAATAAGTAAGAATTGAAATAGAAATGGGTTACTACAATTGTGTTTAAGTCTATAAATGATTATATAATGAATGCTTGTTATGGGATTAAAGAGCTTAATGAAGAAAATAAAATGATTGTAACATTTTCTTATCATTACTTGAAGGAACAAAAAACATTTTCTTAATTCTACAAGGGAATCATCATGAACTCAAATTAATTATTATTATGATATTTCTCTCACATGCTCAAAAAAGCATTAGAAAAAGAAAAAAAGAAGCTAGCATTGTACATATTGAAATTATGAAAAACATGCATAACAAAGCAATGATTAGTGTATAAGAAGGCATTATATTGATAAGGCATTAGAAAAGAATAAAAATAAATTAAAATTGCATATATTAAAAAATAATTTTGCACGCCTAAGGAGAACATATTAAAGATTTCTTAATTACAATCGAATGTCATTATAGCTTTGCTTTGAGTCCTTGGATGTGTTCATAAACTTAATTTCAAAAATGTTTTCTACCTATGCACCAAAAGCATCAAAAACATTTTGAAAATTTCTCACAACTACCATTTTTGCACATAAAAAGATAATGGTTCATAAGTAATTTTGCGCTCCTCCTTTCATAAAACTTTCTAACAACATAAGTAGTAAAATACAGCTTTAATTTTACACTAATTATTGATGCAATTGTAAAATTTAAGATAAAACACTGTTATGCATTTTGTTAATAATTTTATACCAATTGATAAGACTAAGCAAAGAGATAAATCAAAACTGAGGCTAAGCAAATAGATAAAGAACTGAGTCTATGAATAATGACTCTAAAATTTAAATGGTATCACATTTTTAGTTCTTATAATAAATATAAAGAATTTATATTTAGACAAGTAATTCCAAAAACATATTGATTGTAATAGTTATCATAAAAAAAGGAACAATGCAAAAATTTCTTATTTTGAGCCTATAATTCAAAATGATAGAAAAATTAACAAAAATATGTCAATAATATGATCCAAGCACCTAACAAATAAGATGAAAATAAAACATACTTCTGAGTGTTTGGTCATCAAAATATCACACTCAAGAATAAAGGCAAATTTATAAGATTGAATGGTATCAAATGTCAATGTATGAGTACAAATACACAAATAGAATAATTGCTATAGAGATAAAGCTTTTAAGTTTGAAGAGTAACTTATTATAACAGAGAAAGTTGACTTTCTACCAATTGAAGACAAGCCTAAAGAAAATCAATCTAGATGGTTTGGTTATATTAAAAACTTTACTTTGTGATTCTATAAGAGAAGTACATTACTGAATCTTCCATATAAAAAAGGAAAAAAATATAGAACAAAAAAAATGACTATTGATTATTGGAAATGGCTTTAACAACTTTGGATCCAGAAGAAAGGCAGTTAATGAAAAGAAATAATAGCTTCTTAGAATCAATGTATCTGACCTCACTTGACTTGTTAAAAGACTGTTCTTGTAATTATGATAACATAATATTAATTCGGTGTTGGCAGCCTAAACCTTTTTAATATAAGAATCTAGCAAAAGAAACATATAGTCTCACAAGAAATAGTTAAGATTCTATATTTAAGAAATCATGGGAAAAAATGCCTATTTTGTTCTTTGCAGAGGGAAATCAAATTTTTACCTTGATCAACAATTAGAAAGGCCTAATCAAGTCTAACAACTTATCAAGAATTATGATCTTCTCTTAAAGCTCAATGAATTGGAAATTTCCCATTTTCTCCAATGCCCAGTTCAAAATATAACTTTAATCTGTACCAAAAAAGATATTTCCAACCATTAAAATGTTGAACAGAAATATGTTGAATAATGGTGGCCCTCCAAATTGAAGTGTACCGAACACTATAACAGATTCGACCAAAAAATAAAATAAAATAATGAACCTTCTTATTGACAAGAAGGATGACGGCTTGTGCTAGATGGGAATGAAGGGAAGACAGGAGGGTCCGAACTTTGGGTTGAAGAAGATGAAAGACTAATGAGGAAATTCAGCTAGGCGTCGGGGATAGTATGGGGTCGTGTGCACCAGGAACATCATGAGGTCACTGAGATCCTTTGAGACCACCGGGTCTGACGACTAACTGAGCACGGATTGCTGAAGGAAGAGATGTAGGTATGATTCGAAGTGGCCGTAGATAAGGCGAAGCTCTGTTTTGTACCTTTCTGAGTCCAGCTTCATCCTGGATTGAAGCAGAGGAAGGCTCAGCCTATCGGCTGCCTTTCCAAATGTTGAGAAGGAATCCGATAAGAGAGGTTCACCACCGTTGGCATTTCTACAAATCAATTAAAAAAACCCTATTCAAAGGGAAGCTCAGAAGGAGCAAGCTAAGGAACTTATGTAGTTTCAGGATGGAAAATGTTTAAATACAAAAGATAATTACTATATATTAATAATTTATTAAACGAAAAAGGGGAGTATTGTTTTGAATTTGATTGGCGACACTAGGATTGCTCTACGCGTTAGTACGAGATTAAAGTTCTTAAAATATTTTAATAAAAATAAATTTAATAATATATTTAATTAAAAGATTGTTATATTATTACTAAATTTCCAAAAAAATAATATTTTTCATTATATTATTATTAAATTATAATCTATCAATAAGCACACCTTTATTGATAATATTTATTGTAATTTTAAGATGCATAAATATGCATCACAAATTTTTGTTATCAATCTATAATATAATTATATGATAAATAATAGAGATGTAAAGTTTGAGAAGCTTTTTTGATAATACCAACAGCTTGTGGTTGGACAATCAAGACTTAATTGCCATCCCTTATAATGCTATCGTTTAAGGAGATAATGCGCATGATTCATCCATCTCGTACCCATGTCTTCTAGTAATGTTGGAACCTAAGGAGGTAAGTGTAAAGTTTAACTATCCTTTTGACAATTTCTTCTGTCGCCACATGCAATACAACCTCCAAGGAAATAAAAGAAGACAGATTATATTTAGTCATTCTTTGTTGATGCACAAACTCAAATAGGAAGTGACACTTAGGGTTTAACTGAAAGAAATAAATTTGCATACTTGAAGAATAAACATTTTTCTAAAGAGGAATAGAATTTTAGTTTATTCCTCTAGTTTTTCTCGTCCTCCTTTGTGATCCTCGACTTAGGAGACCCCAAGTTATTACTTAATTTTTTTATAATCGCTCTAAATAAAAATCTTTACTTAGTATTTGTTGATTCCCTTGAATCTAAATTTGACATTAACATCTTTTAACATCATTTGTAAGAAACTAGATAAGTAAGCTAAAATTGAGGCTAAGAATCTATGACAATGTTATTTGAAAGAGAATTTCTCAACACTTTTGGTTAAGAAGCAAGCAAAGTTCCTTACATTTCCACCTCATTAGTTTGTAATCTTTCTCCTTCATCCACCAACAATCATTTCCATTTATTTCAATAACAAATAAAATATTTTTCCAAATTTATTTCTTCTTATACTTTCAAGGGGCATATAAGATAATTTAATAACTCTAGTAGGAGAGACAACACCAAATCCCTCTCTTCTAATCGAGAGCCCCTTGAGGCTCTTAGTATCACTCTTTGACATAATCACTTCACTTCCATTTTAACAAATCTTATACCTTATAATCCTTCACAACATCATCTTATTGACACCACAACAATGATTGATGAATAAATCCTACCACCTCTCCCCTATTTAAATTTTTTTTGCCCTTAACTTAATCTTAAATGTAACAACCCTCAAATCTTAAACTATATCAAATAGAAAAATTTTATATTTAAGTCAAAAAGATTGTGACAAAGTATTATTATACTTAATCAAATTAATTTCTTAAAGTATATTATTTTTATATAAAAAATATTAAAATATATTATTTTTATATAAAATTATTAAAATAATAATAAAGTGCTCATAATGTGTCATAAGTTCAAACTTAGTAAAAAATATATTATTTGAGTATATCAACAAATAGAACTCTTGGTAGATGATCTCAATGACATTGAGTTTGTAATTATTAAAGATCTAAAAAATTTCTTATAAATAATTAAAGATACATGTATAAATATTATTATCAAATGGACATGTAAGATAGTTTTGAAATTTTAAAAATTATGAATTATGTCAAATCTATTTAGTAGTTGATAAATTTATAAATATTAAAGTATAAAATCCATCATGTTAAATTTATAATTTTAGAAATTTTGGCTTAAATTAAAACTAATTAGTGAATAATATATTTATATATAAACAAATATTAGATTTTGATGGGGTATATATGTAATTTCTAGATATCATTATAGAAAATATTAAATAAGATGATGTATTTGTAAATAATATAATATTTAGATTTTTCATAAATATGTCATGTCGAAACCCATGGGAATAAGATTTTCAAATTCTCAACAGTCATGGTATGGGTAGGATAAAAAATGATTTAAAGTGCCCTCACATCCCAAGCTTAATTCAATAGTGAGCATTGAGGAGTCCAGGTCACCACGACCTGGTTGTCTCGGCTTATAAATAGGTCCAGTAGGCCCAATAGAGGCTAAGTTCAAGTGAACTTATATGCTCCAATGAGCTTTTTCATATAAGAAAACTGAGAAGCAGAGTTGTGCCATTAGAGGAGAGTTGCAAAGGTTGAATCATCGATGATGTAAGTTCTATATTTTTCTATTAAGTTACTATGTTGAAAGTGATAATATTTGTCTATTATGTTACTATGTAAGTTCTATATTTTTCAATTCAAAATGAGTTTTTCTTTTGAAACTGATGAAGATGAACAATAATATTTAAACTCCAACAACAAGCAAAGAGAAATATCTCTCAAGAAGAGAGAGAGAGCGAGAAGAAAAAATCACAAAACATTGAATTGAAGGTAAAGTCATATCTGGTGAGTCTTTCTGCCTAATAAAACTAACAAGTGCTGAGTAATACAATAGAATCTAGAGAATGCTCCAAGATCCAAAAGCATCTTCACTTATCCTCACATGAGGACCTTTATAATTAGACATAGAATAATTTATCTATGATTAATTATAGACTTTTATAATATTGATATTGATTAACAATTTTAATTAAATTAATCACAAACATTATAATAATTATAATGGACAAAATTTTATGAATCTTCTAGCATTTGTGTGGCTCTATTAAAGTAAGTAAAATAGAAGATGTTATTGAGATTTACTATACTCCAATGAGCTCGAAAGTGACACAAAAATTAGTTTGGAGACTTACTATGATTGCTTGCCACTAGTTCAAATAACACACATTGGCATATCAAGAAATGCCCAAAGTTAGCAAGAGAATGACCCAAATGCTAATAGGAAAATAACTTAAAGGCCAGATGTCTTGAAAAATTAAGTTTGGGTGTCAAGGTCAATGAAGGTTGACAACATTTTGGACTAATAATCAAGATTGGTCAACACAAATTTATTTTGTTTCAAAAAAATCTTTGATTAAACAATTTGAAATATAAATTAAAAAAATATCTCTTTTAAAACGATGTCCATTATAAGATATGTGAAGATTGTTAGTTTGTTGTTGGGGAGAAGTCGGGATCCTGGGCGGGAGAGAACTGAATTGATCACTATCAGTCTACTACAGTAGGGATGACTGTTGTGAAAGAAGGACGATGAGCCAGACCTCTCCCAGTCTCTGGCTATCTAATTTCACAAGGAGAGAGGTGCAATGATTTCGTTTGCAAGTTTAACTCTACAAGAAATGCTAACGTGATGAGTTTGGAAAGAAAAGATGGAGTGCCTCTTTTTCATTAATGATGATTTGACACATGCTTCTTGGTCCTTTAGCAATAAGCCAATACTTCATCTTTATTATGAGCCAAGCATGGGTTGGTTTTTGTTAAGAGTCAGACAAAGAAGATGTGTTCCTCCACAACTAGGCTTTGGTTGTTTGTTAAAATTGGATGTGTTACATCAAGTAACGGCTGGGTGACATAAAGGTATGTGCTTTAAGTAAAGCTAGGAAGTTTAAAGAATTCATTTTCATGTAGTATTTATTGTCAGAAAATTTTAAAAAAATGAGAGAAATGAGTATATTGTTCTAATAAATTGCTATTATATGCTCAAGTGTGACATTATGGAATGAAAAGCATGTTAAAGTAAATATCTCAAGCATTCTTACAAAACCCAAAATTAAAAGAATGACATGAGATGTGTTTCAGCACTAATAGGTGTTGGAAAATTTTGAGATTTGTAGCATGATAAATGTGCCAAATCAAGTAATGGTAAAAAATTATAGAGTCATGTGTGGGAAAAGTTATAAGTCTCATGAATGTAAGTTATATTTGGGTAATCAATATTATTAAAAAAAAGTTTTAAAAGGGATAATTGAAACATAAATTTAAAATTAATTTTTTATGTATTCATCTAAAACATATCATGTATAATATATGTACACACCAAGATTAGGTAATACATGTCAAAACTAGTCTTGGATGTTGGGAAAACTCGAAGCAACATGGCCCTCTCATTCTTTACCTCTTGCAACAACAAAAAGGCCTGGAGAACATAAAACAACCAATTACAAAGAAATCATTTCAACAGAACCATAGAAAATTCAATCGGCAACATAAAGTAACCATGCATTCAAAACATTACAACTAGTGAACAGGATTTAAAAAAAAACTAGTGAAATCATATGTGGTTGCAATTGCCCCAAGCAAGATTTACAACCTCTAAATGAAAATTTCGATTAAATCCCTTTAACAATAAATGAAATTGCTTGTGACCAAATTTTGATATTAGGAACTCACAACATGCATGTGGAAAAAGAAAGTAAAAAAATGAAAACAAACATGTAATCCCCGTAGCAGGTAAAAAAGGACCTACTAGTCATTTTGGATAATAATGAACACTTCAACGTCAGTTGAACATTTTTTATATGTTAAAGTTTTATACAAGAGATGATCATGGATGACGAAAGAGATGCCTTTGCAAGGGCAATTGAATTAAAACTCCCAACATTCGACACAAAACTGCTCGAGATTATATTTGGAGAGATGGCCATTAATCCCACTAAGAACATTGTGAAGGTGTGCAATATGAATCTAAGAATGATTAGCAAAAGCGACATGGGTACTAAAACAAATTAAAAACAATATTATCATAAGCAAAAAAGATGTTAGTAGTAAACATCAAAAATAAAATAGTCAAGCCCTCACTTTTCATAAGATTCATCACCCATTTTGCCCATTTCATAAGACCACTTTTAGTTACATCTCCATTTGTTTTGCTATTATTTTGAAGTATAAATCTAAAATAATGAAATTCCTTATTCTTTAATATTTTATTATTATTAATTATGATCATTATTTTATGTTTGACTCCGAAGATATTTTTTATAAGTCTAATTTAGCTTAAACTTCTTTATTAGTATTATAAAAATGAATACCATCGAATACAAATGTATGCACTAAAGCTCTTAATCTTAGATTTGACAATATAAAGGATTCATAAATAATACAAAATGATACAAATTTAATCTAAATTCTTCATAAATCTAACTATAATTACAAATTCTATAGACTATTCTCTTACAATGCATACACAAATCATTTAAACATACTTAATGACTTAAATATATAAAACATTAACTTGTTTCTTTACGAGAATCTTTTAATATACTTCTGTTAATATTATGTTATGTCTTTTTAAATAAAAAAAATTAAGGGTTTTTTTTCTTGTCTTAATCTTTTAATACGTACAATCATGGTCAACCTTCCTAATATAAAATTAAAAAATCATTATGAGATATATTAGTATTATATTATTATTTATGTTCAATCACTTTATCCCTATGATTTAAAAGCAATACTTAGAAACTTAATTTTTCCATAATTACATAATTGCACATATCACATTTATTTTTATGAATAAATATCAACATACTTTTATGTCATTCATCTAATATATTGTCTTTAGAAAAATATTGTATAGTTTTGTAAGCCAAAATATGGTTGTTATTCCTAAAAATTTTCAAACAACAACAAAAGATGTTTTTAATCCAACTACATTTACAAATTTCATCTTTTTTAATGTTTTATTTACTTTCTTTTTGTGAATACATTGGTTAAAAAATTAAAATTAATGTTTTCTTTGAACAATTAAATTTCTCTAATCCAATTGAAAAGACTTCAAAAATTCATCAAAGTTTAGTATCCTCATAATTAACCATAACTTTTTTATCATGATTCTATATAAGATTTTCTCACTAATCAATATATCAAAAACATAGCTCGAAAACTTTATTCTTAAATAAATTCTTTATTTCATCATTAAAATTCTACACTTGATCCTACAATATTTCTTTAACTTATTTTACCTTCTATAATCTTAAGGTGGATGATATTTGGTTAATATTAAGTAGTCAAATCTTCTCCAAGCATGACTATATAATACATACAATCTAAATAATCTCTTTTATTTATAAAAATAATTTGTGTTGTGCAAGCTCCAACATTACAAGTAATCCCCCTATTGTTTCTTCAACAAAAAATTTAACAACAATAATATCGCACACTAAAGCAAACTTTATTTATCTTTTTATCTTATTTATTAGCTCCTCATACTTAAAACGTCATGATAACATTTAAATTATTGCACTACTCTTAAAAACCTATAATTCTTCTCTTAAAAAATCTTTTCACATAAAAGGTTTTCTTCTATTAACTTTCCAAATCAATCAAAAATATTTTCTTTACACTGACATCTAATATTACTCTTTGGAGGCATACATGCCAACAATACTAATAGCTTACCATATTATAACAAATTGTAAATCTAACATTTTATTCATAAGTTTATTAATGTCTACTACATCATTGTTTTAATTATTCTCCAAAATTATAATAACAACATTTCTATTCCTATTCTACTGTTACCTAAGAAAACCTGGAATCTTGAAGTAATAATTTATGTGATTTTCTCACCTAACCACTTCATTTTTTTAACATAATTTTTATCTTCTCATAAATTAGGATATCGGACAATTTTATAAACAGGAAAAGAGTTTTAAGAAAGGCTAAAATACCATTTTTTTATGTAGGTCACAAGCATGGTATCAAACATCTAAAGAAGAATAAACTCATGATATGCTCGATGAAACAAGAACAAAGTGATATACAATGAAATACAATAGATAAAAAACATAACAATTTCCAAAAGCGCATTAAATTTCTACTATTTAGGGGTGCGAATTCAACCAATTCAATTAGTTAAGCAAATGAATCAGCTCAACCAATCAAATCCAGTTAAGTCAATTTGGAAATCAAATTAAATTGAACAATGAGGCTATATCAAAAAATTGAATATTGCTTGAAAACAAAACTGAATAAAAAAAGCAAACTTCTTTTTTGTGCTTGATTAATGGATCAAATTCAAGATTCATAAACTAAATTTTTGCTAGATCAAAACCAAAAACAATAGAACTAAATTGAACAAACTATAACGTAGAACTAGAAAGCATAGATACATAATAATTCAGTTGTTACGAATGATTTAGTTCCTTAAATTGAAAAACTAAACTGAAATCAAAATAATATTAAATCATAAATCAAAACCACCATGAATTTTTTCAAAGTGAATCAAACTGACATAATATTGTTGATTCAATTCGATTTTTTGGTTTAAACTAAATAACACACAATCACACTACCATACAAAATGTTATGGTACTGGAAACATGGTATAAATGTGTTAGCATAATCACAACGTACAAGAGGAAAGTTCTTTCCTACATCATTAACACCTCTACAAAAAAAAAGCATCATTTTAAACAATGCATAATAGTAAAAAAAGAATTATCCCACAAATGAGGAACTAATAATTTACAATGATTAACACACATATCTGTACAATTTAGGAAATCAACAAGGATAAAAAATTATTTCTTGTTAACCATACAAGACAATAATAGCATTTCCAATAAGATCTAGTTTCTTCGCCCACATCACCTTGACATCCACAAAAAAGAAAGACTAATACGAGGCAAATTTTGGCAAAATATTTCAATATGGTAGCTTTTGAAAAACTAGGAACACCATTTAGTTTTATATGTTTAATGCATAGTGAAAAGCTTGATATTACATGAAAACCCCTAGGATTCACACCCATGTGTAACATACTTGAGAAGAAAATAATCTATCTTTGGGATAATAGCAATGATTTTATTTTAGTAAGAAAAGCAACAACAAACACTACAAAAAGATGCAATATTTAACTCCATTACAATACCAAATAAAAATAATTGGTTGTAATCACCTGTGTAACTCCTTAACAATAAATTCCTTTAATAAACACCATATGAAAGTCATTAAAAATACTTCATTGGAAGCAATAGGATTACTTACATTACAGGGGTAGGGATCCCCAATAACTATATTAATCAAACATTTATAGTTGAAAATAAGCTTCTTCAATCACGTGCTTTCAAACCATTCCAAATAAATAAAAGGCGAACCTGAATTCTTCCCAAATAACTTGAGCCAAAGGATGGCGGCAACGTCACCCCCAATAGTATAAATGTTTGAAGCAAACACCAATTTTGCTACCCTCCTTTACACCCTCAAATCAACACAAGTTCTTCAAGTGTACCTGTTTGATTCTTAGAAAGATGCCTGAGAAGAAAAAAATATATAATTATTGTATCCACAATCCTGTGACCATATCCCAGTCAAAAGGATCTCCAAAAGGATCTCAGGAACTGCTTCAACGTCGCAAGGCTTCAAGTTTCCATCCAAGCACAAAAAAATTGGGTAACAAAAAAAGTCATCATAATGGTTTACAGGTAGGATTTGTTCCCACATCTTCTGAATTCATACCACAATTCATAATGCTGTCATGTGTGTGATTCCCGTTATACTCCAATCCAATCTTCTCAAGTCTCTTCGACCATTCTTCCTTTATCCTGCTACAAAACTAGATATTATGTAATACAAAGATTCTCCCTTTCTCTGGCTTCAACTTCAGAGCAAGCCTCTCCAATCCCACCTAAACAAGTTGATCAGGAATGTGAAGAAAAACGGCACTGGCATAGATTAGATCAATGGAATTGTCCTTCCCAAACCTAGAAAAATCCATGTCCTCCCCTTTATGGATGAACAGGCGCTTGTTGAGGAGACCGTGAGAAGGCAGCTCATACCGGAGAGCTACGAGAAGGGAGAGTTCATCTCGCTCAAAACAATGGAAATGGCCCAAATTAAGGTAACGAATAAAGTGGAGACCAACACGAAGAGTGCCACACCCAAACTCCAGTCCGAGGTCAGAAGATTTGAGAGCAATTGTAGAGGCAAGGAACTCAAAGACATCACAGCCGCCAGCCTATGGTTCGCCATAGTTGCTGTGGTGCTCCTCCACAAGCAGTTCAGCCAGGCAAGGGAGAGATGTGTGATCCCCCAAATCGCTATCGTAGTGCGAAATGCCCTTGAAGCTGAGGATAAGAGAACACCATACTCGTCAAATGGATTCGATGGACAGAGAAACGCTAATAAGCTAAGTCTATTAAACAGTACCTTACGAGATCCTCGAGCTGGCTGGCGCGAGTACGGCGATTAATGCCTTTGCTTAGGGAATGCCAGGCTGAGTGAGTATTAGGAGGCTCAGAAAGAGAATTGAGGCAGATCTGAGAGTGGAGCCAGTTGAGGTGGTCGGCAGTAGTAGTGATCTGCTCCGGCCGACGGTAGCCCACAATGGCTCTGGAGGATGAAAGGCAAGTAGAGGAAGGCGAGAGCGAATGGAGGAGAAGGAAAAGGAGTGTAGCAGAAGCAGAGGTCGGGGAGAAGGGAGACCTTCACGCCACCGCCTCGCGAAGGACCCATGATAGAGATCTGGGCCCCAGCAAACACAGGAATGGGAATTTATATTTTAAAGTATTAAATATTTTAAAAATGATTTTAATCTGTTTTAGTCCTCTCCAATAAAAAATACCTTATCAGAACTTTTTGAAAATATTATTTTCTTGACTTTTCAACCATTTTTTGATTTAATCTTAAAAAACACCACACAAAAAAATCTAAAAGTTTTCATGACATTTTTCTTTTTATGTATACAAAATTCCTTTTTAAAAACTTTATTTTGCTAAGGCTCAAATTTTAAATCTTGTCAAAATGCTTGCAATAGAAAAAGGCTATTGAAATGCAATACTAAAGCTTGATTTGTTTGAAAACTTCTATCAATTTTTTCAAACATATTAAATTATTCTTATTATATATATAATAATATCCTATGGATCCATAATTTAAAAGTTTTTTAAGGTTTACAAACAAACCCTATTTACATCAACTATATTCTAAGTATTTTGTTATAAGATTCTTGCATCAACTAAGAAATATAATCCTTTAAGTGCTCTATAAGTTACAATCAATGAGTTCATATAGTGGTTTCGTAAGAAGGTTTATAAAAAATTTCTCAATATTAAAAATTATAAACGTATCAAAAGGTTCATAATTTTATTAATAATTTTTAAAACAATAATACAAACCTTGTATATGATAATGCATATTTTGGATGATAAGATAAACCACTGTAGTTTGTGACTAAATCATTTGGGATTGTTGCTATGCCAATAATCTATTCAAACCACTAATTATAATTATTAATAAACATTATAAGTTAAGTTAATAAAGAACTAATGAAAACATACTATTTATTATTGACAAAATCTTTTTGTTCAAAAACCTGCTAGTAGACAAATGACTCAAAAATAATGTTATAGAATTTTAAGGGAGTCAAAAAATACATCCAATCCACATCGATGCATAAAATATAGTATGAAACATAAATATTGTAATAATTACATAATTTAAAGCACTATTAGTAGAGTGCAATGCCTTTATTCTTCAACTAAATTTAAGTTATGTTAAATGTATTAGCTAATATGTTGTATAAGTTCCGTACATGACTTGTATCTTATAGTTGAATAATTTATATAGGATAGGCATGACACTATTAAGATTATAAAATTGTTTCATGTAAGTTTGCAATATAAAAAAATATAACCTTCGCACATACAATCTAATATAGATTAGTAATTAATATTTAAGATCATAATATCAATTTTTTTGTCAATTCTTATAAATGGATAGATGGTTGATCAATATACATTTGATAATTTTCTTTAAGAGGTCAACTCTATATTACATAGATTTGCTAATGAATGCTTTAAAGGATGAATGTGTTGAATGTTATAGAGAAAAAATAAAAAAATCTCCACCTAAATAAATTTATAATGGCAAGTTGTGATATTTAATTTTGAAATATGGACTCAAGATTGTGTATGTGAACTTGTAAAGCATAATGAAAGGCATGATTATACATAAAACCCTACCAAAGGATTTCAATCCCAAGTAACACATGAGATATAAAATCAATTTGCTAAACTAAAATTTGCTTGTCTCTTAACTCTATAAACAAAAGTCCTCAAAATAGTTTAGCAAGCATGATAAACCATTGGTTAATGAATTAATGGAATATTAATCCTTAATTTAAATAAGAAAACTACTCGAAATTTTTTGGAGCTTAATTAGGTTATCAAGATAACTTATAATAAATATAGGATAAATTATTTCCATATTACCTCATTAAAATAAAAAGTGAGGAAGGTGGATGCTAAAAATTCATGATTATTTGAAAGGGATTGTAGCATCCCAAAACTAAAGATATTTAAAAAATTATTTTGAAGATTTTAAATTAATGACTATTTAAAATAACAAAGAATTATGATCTTAGGATTAATTTAAGATCTTAAAATGGGAGTATTGCTACCTTTTAAAATGTAAACAAATTGATTTTATAGTTATTTATTTGGAATTTTGAATAAATTTTTAGATTTTTTAAAACTTATTTATTTTTTTAAAAAATTATAGATCTTTAGAAAAAGGTGATATGTATCCTAAGAGAAGATGTGAATATAAGTTATAAAGTAATACATTATTAAAAATCATATGATACAAATTTCATTGAATTCAAATTTAATTTGAATATTGATTCTATGAGTTTAATAATCACAAAATTTAGTTTATTTTTATGTAATGGTTGTTTTAATTGATGAAAACTTATAGTGATTGTTGGTGAAGGAAGTGAATGATAGTGAAAGAGCAAGGGACACATTTTGGAGTGGATTGATGTTTAGTGACATTTGCTCAAAACTTAGCTCAACCTACTAACTTGAGCCAAGTGGACAAGATTCAAATGGCTTGGCTAAATCATATTAAGCTTCCTCATTTATACATTATCAACTTAGAATTATTAAAATTTTCTCTTATGCATCAATAGCACTTATAGTTAGACTTTTCCTTTATGCATCTGTGTTAAAATATTATTCTTTAAGTTTAGTTAGTCATGGTTAGTACTAAAGCATATACTCATTTGATATAGAATATTTGAGATTCAAATCACGCCTTAAGGTTAAAGAAATTAAGTTAAAACAAAGCATTATTCTTTACTATGTTATGATAGTATACTATGATAATTGAGAAGCTTAAGTTGACGTTATGTGATCATCATATATATGCTATAATTATTTTACATTAAATCTGAGAAGCTTAAGTTTTGTCATGCCTAGCATCACACATTTATTATTATTAATTGTATTTAGAGTATTAAGACATTGCATATATGATATATATACAAAACTAATTTTCATAATTATATGATCATATTTCTTTCTTGCAACCTATGTCATTAATAAATTGTAATTGGACCATACATGTACAACCCTAGTATCATATAAGTATGACTAAATAACAATAAATCAAGTAATATAGTTATTGCATGTTCATACTTATACGATAAAATTATTATACACGTACATAGAATCTATATCATGTTAAAGCCTAAGTGTAACATTCACATCTTTATATTGATACTATTATATATCATATAAGAAAAAATCCTAAAGCAACACAAAACTTATTATACACATACAATTCTATTATTAGATGTGTATGATCTCTAAATCACTTGAAAAATCTACTAATATAATTGTATCGTACTTATATGATCTTTATCTTATGTGATGTTTATAAAACCCTTAACAATGTTTGTTGAGTGACAATTATATAATACAATGTATTTGATCATAATCATACAATAAGTTCTAATAAGTAAAATTAATTGGTTGGATAAGAGCTTTTTTGGGGTGATTAATTCTCTTTGTTTATCACCTTGGTATGATCTCTTAATCATACACAAATGCGAAGTGAGGCTATAATGATTAATTTAATCATTTCAAGGAAACAAATTATAGTCATTGTGCTTACTTTAATGAACAATAGACTAATAAAAGATATAAACAGAAGTGCATTCAGAGAAGACTAAGTGGAAGATTCACTTGTAAATATTTTTCAACTACTTATAGCTTAACTTTCTATAACTTTACTTAATTAAAGCTATAGAGCTAAAATCTTGATGGATGTCAATTTACTTCTAGTTCATTTTTCTTAAACTTGCATTGATAACTCTATTCTAAACATCTTTAATATTTTGTGTTAGTTGTGTTTTAAAGGATTCAAGACATAGTTTTTTATTATATATATATATTTAAATGTGTACCATTTTGCTTTTTAGCTATTGTAACTCATTTGAGTTGTTGTTTTGTTATGGCTATAGTTGGCTAGTTGTTGTAAGTTTAAGTTATTTTTTATCAATGCTAATCAAGTTCTTATAAGTTTTTGTAATTTATCTATCATGTTGTTAAAAACTATTTTCATTTAGTGTGTAAACTTGTCTAATCAATTTTTAAAGCAACTAAGAGATTTATTAAAAGTATTGGACTATTGAGCATTAACTTAAAATCTTTCATTGATTAGAAAAATGTATTTTTTAAGGAATTTAATTAGCATAGTTCACCCTCTCTCTTATAGGTTGAATTGTTCCTTCAATTGTTATTATAGTCAACTACATTAAAGAAAGAAATTTTTAAGAAAAGATCTAATACTTTCTCCTTGTGTGTGTGGTGAATTACTTGAATTATTATTTTTCCACTATAGATTGTCCTCCTTTATTTCAAGCAAATCGCTATGCTTTTTTAAGATGTTTTTAAAGCCTATGTTCATAAGATAGATTATGACATTTGAGATGTTTTTGGAAATCCTTGTGCTATTTCTAATTCTAATGATAGAATATCATATATGATGATCCAACTAAATGCAAAAGGACTAAATCTACAATATCGTATTCTATCTCAAAAAATTAGAATAAATTTTTGTTAATCATCCATGTATTATGAGGCATTATAAGAACTTGAAATATTATATGATAATTACCAACTATAAATTATTATTAAAAAGAAGAAGAAGAAGACAGTAACCTCAAAAACTTCTAAGTTGAGTCTTTCAAACAAAGCTACATAATTCACTCCTTATGTTGTTGATGGTTCATTCTCTGATTTTAATGATAACCTGTTTGTTTGCTTTGAAAAATTAACATATGAACATGAGAAATTAATCAATATGCATATCGATTTAAAAGAGAGGTGTGACAAACATGAACAAGATATTCAAGATTTATAAGAGCAATGTAATGATCTTAGAGCAAAAAATAAATAACTCTAAGAAGTAAAGTCACGTATTTTTTTCCCTAACTTAAATATAACTATGTTGATTGCAAAAAGTTATTATTTGTAAGTTACTAGTGTATTAATGCTTTGAAATATGAGAATATTCAACGAAGAAAAAAATGTTGAAAATAAAGAAAAATTAATTCATTTAGCCATGCTACAAAAAGAACTTGGAGATTCAAAGGCAAAATTTGTTAATGTTCATTCACAAGTTTCTTTTTGTGCTCATGCTTGTCCACATGTGAATTTCTCTCATTTACATATATCTATTACTTATACAAGTAACTTGATTACAACATCCAAAATTTTTTATAATTATTGTTGCAAATCTAGTCTTATTTCTATTCATTATCCAATTAGGAGATCCATAAGTTTAAAGGCAAATAAATATATTTTGAATTCTAAAGGTAGCTTTGTCTATATACTAGAAATGTAAAATCATTATCTTTACACTCTACCAAAAATCTTGAACCCAAGATAGCTTGAGTTTCTAAAATCAAATATTAGGTAATTATATAGGTATGTCTCCATAATGAGGACTTATGGAGACAAACCTTGACTTGTGAGTCTTACATATAGGTCACATGTCAGAATCTATGGTTACAAGGTTGAGTAATTATGATCTTACCTTAAGAAAGGAATTGGATTATTGCTAAAATCAATTGAGTATTTGTGTGTGTAGTATTTATCAAAAAGAACAAATGATAAAGAAAGTTCTATTTGACCTTATGTGAACAGATATGGAGGACTTAAGTCAATAGACTTGTTGAATAAAACTTTATTCATGTGAATAGAATGTATGATAATAGCTTTATGAACTAAGAATGATTTGATGGATTCTTGTAATTAAAATCTTAATCACTTAATAAAGTGATGAGTTTTTTATGAAACCAAAAATATAGTCATTTGTAGATGCATGACACTCCCATAATGCAAGCAGAGTTACATTAGTCTCTAAGAATATAGGTTGAAATATTATATTGTTCATAAACATGATTAGCCCATCCCACATGTACAATCCTTGTCTATTAAAAGGAAGTTCATTTGATTCTTTAGTTACTTTAATATGACTATATTATAGACTTGTGTGATCCAACTAAGAAAATCTAAACTTAGTCATTAGATTAGTACATGTTGGATCTCATTATTGAATGATCAAATTGTAACCATATACATTACAGATAGAGTGAAGATTAAACTCATATAATTATGAAATTGTAATTATGTGATTCTTATATAAGAGTTATTGCAATAAGAGAACTCTCATTCAAACATTTATGATCCTTTGATCATCTATATATGATTACTTTCTTCAAGGTTTTCTCACATAAGTGTTAAGACATTGAATTCATCATTCTATATAATCATATGGATCATACGTGTGTGATATTTGCGAATATACATAAACCTCTTTACATATAGCATTTTGCTTGATAAGTTGCTAGTATGTGAGATAGGAATGTGAAATATCACAGTTGTGGTTTTTGGTAATCCTCAGTATAATCAACTCCAAACAATTTTTTGAAGCCAAAATTTATCTAAATTTGATTATAGAACTTCTTACTTAACCACATGTTTATGCTATTTTTGTTGCTTTCTCTAATTAGGTAAGAAAAGTAATACATGATGTTCTCTCTAAATTTAGTTTAGATGTTTACTACATACTTGAAGTTATAAATTATATTAGATATAATTTTTTTTCTAAACAATCTTATGTCATTAGGAAAAAATTATTATGTCCTAAAAGGAGAGGTGAATATCAATTATAACATTTCAAATTATTAAAAATCATATAATATAAATTTCATTGAATTTAGATATGAGACAAACATAGAATAAATGGTCAAAGTTATAAGAAGAATATTGTGATAAATATTTTAAAAAATATTAAAGTTATAAATGTTAATTTTTTTAAAATTATGAAAAATAGAGCATTTTATTTAAAATCTAATTGTATAAACTATGTGAAAATTTGATATGTATATGAGGTCATACATAAGAGAAAACCTATTATTTTTAAAGAACATAAATTATTGTGATATTAAATAATATAAAAAAGTATAAGAAATTTAAAAATGATAGAATTTTAAGAGTAAAGTATTTTAAAATTTAATGGAGATTCTTTAGAGCTAATTTGGATCAAAAGATTTTAAAAAATTAAAACTTTGTTTAAGATTTTAATTAAAAACAAAATATTTCTTCTATTTCTTCTAATTATTTTAATCAAACCTAAATTTAATAGAATCAATGATTGAATTTACACAAAATAGTCATTTTTTGGCATGAAAATGGTGGAAGACTTTAATGGAATATTAACCAAGGTATAATCTCAATTATACTTAAGTTTGATGCAATTAAGTGAAGTAATTGATGGTTTGGATAATTTGGGAAATCCAAAACACAAGAATGAATAGGAAGATTGAATGTCTGAATTGAAGGCTATAAAATAGGGTTTTGGTCAAAGAAGAACGAATAACAATACTATAAAGAAATTAGAGAAGATTACAAGCAATTATGTAAAGAATTGGGTGAATGAATTATCACAAAACCATCCACATTGGGGTTTTTTTTAAGTTGAGCAATTTAGCAAGTGGAACCACAATAGGAATGGAGCATTGAGCTTATTGAATCATGTGGCAGGTCTTATTGGAAACAATTCAATTCTATGTGTGATCATGATATTAAATTTGATATTATGGACCATACCATATTTGTGCATATGTGATGATTCTTCAGGTTTGATATGCTAAAAGACTTAAAGTTTTAATATTATTAAATTACAAAAGAGCAACGAGGGTATGCTTCATGATTTGATAAGTTTGCTAATTCATATACTATGTTTATTTCCATCAAATATTACTTTGATTTATTAATATTTTGTTAAATCTTAACAACTTCAAAAATAATATATATTTTAATAAATCCTTTAAATATATTTTCTTTGTAATCTTTCATGCATACTTAATGTGTTATAAGTTATTTTAAAGATAAATAGATAAAGTGGATTACTAATTATGATTTTGATAAATAAAACTCTTGAATTAACAAGTTGAGATAAATGTAAGAAGAAAAGTATTATCCACTAATCACTTGAAGAAGAAAATTTGCCTTAGAAGCTATTAATGTTTAATAATTTTCAAGGACACATGAAGGATTGAAACTTACTTTCCATGCTTAAGAGCTTGCACTTTACTCATGAGATCACTAGCATATCATTTATAAGAAATTACTCTAATTTCTAAAATTTAAATAGCAACTTAATTAGGTTCAATGAAACTCACTTTGTGATTGTTACGAGTTTATAAGAAATAGTCAATAAAGAATAATGAAATTTCAATTTATGAAATTTTAATTTATGAATTTTTAGTTTTAAAGTAGCTAAAATTATACTGATCATACAATATGAAACTTATCTATTACAGTATGAGTATCTTATTGAGAGTACACGATCCAAAGTTCTAACAATTTAAGGTACTAGCGCTCTAAGTGATGGAATGATATGATCATATGATCAGGTGATATGATTTATTCAAGTCATATCAAATGATTTAGTAGAGCATGAACATTGATCAACTTATTTAGAATAGGAATTCTAAAAATTTTATGAAATACAATATTATTCATCATACGATATTATTGGATTAAGAAAATATATCATAAACAAATCAAAATATTTGACTATAAAAGTATTTATCAAACTGTACAAATAAATAAATCATATAATATGACCAATGAAATTAAATAGAATTTAAAATAAGTCTTACATTGGTACTATCCCAAATTTTTTTCAATAATATATGTTAAAAATAATTTTAATCATTAAAAAATCATTGATAATCATGTGTGAGGGTCCTATGCAATACAAATAATATATAAAGCTCTTTAAATATAAAAAATAGATTGATGAGAGATTGATGATTCATTTATGACCTAAATGGTAAATATTGGAAAGAAAATCTAATAGTTTATTTAGTAATTGTTTTGCATATTCATTTTTGAGTGCTTTGTGACAGCTTGAAGTTTATCTTGCAAAAGTAATTCCATTGAGTGAAAGGATAAAATCCATGCAAGCTGACATCATGTAGTATTTTGCATTACACAAGCTCCATTTCAAGTTATAACTTTGCTTTCACAATACATTAGATTGAGTTGATTATATTTATATATCTTGTTCACAAGCAAGTAAGCTAGTGTCCTATACTTGTTTGTCATATTTATTTTTTTACTCATGCTCCTAACACATTGTAGAGAGGGTTGTATATGCTGTTGATCGTATCTTGTGAAATGGTTTTTTGGTTGTAGCTAATCTATGAAAATCTCAATTTATTTTGGGATTCTTCAATTAATTGTGATAAATGAATAATTTTATTAGCAATGTTTAAGCCTATTGCATATTGGTGGGCTTGAGGCTAAAGTAAACCCCCTAAATTCTTATTATATTTTATTTTCACTTATTACTTACATCTTATTTAATACCTTAGTGAAACCTTAAAAATATTGCTATCTAATGAGAAAATCAAAAGGTGTGGCATATTCAAAAAAAGATTGATATCAAGAATTGCTCAAATATTGTTAATACAAAAAAGCTTTATTTGTTATTACTTTTAAAAAAGACTTTGCAAAAATCTTATATCACCAATTCACAACCCATGCCACCTTGGTGTGCCTTGCATCTTCAATAAGTTTTAATTATATAATACATGACAACTATTACAATTTTACTATTACATGATGTATGGCTTAATAGTTAATATAAAAAATTATGAAAATTAGTTACAAAAATATTTTTAAATCGGGTTTAGAATTATCATTATGAAAAAATTACTAGGTCTATTAGGTTTTAAGATAGACAAGATGATTCACAAAAAGGCATAACCCAAAGAGGAAAGGCTTTTAAAGGTATAAACTGATGGTGAGAGAATTATCATATCAAACTTAATCTAATGAAAAATTAAAAATCTTTTTAAACTATAAAAAAGGTCAATGGACAAACTATGAAGAAATAATAAATTAAAAGGAACAAGAAAAAAGAAATATTATTTATTATTTAGGACATACATGGTTGTCTATTCAGCTTGTGACCTAAGCTTGCAATTGACCCAAATGTTTAATAATTTGTATAATAAATAATTAATTGTCTATTAAGTATATAACAATAACTTAACACTTTTGGCATTAATAATTATAAGTGACTCTGATGCGCTTCATGAGATTCAAGAGTGAGAAAATAGGACTTAGTGTTATTTTCTTTACTAATTTTCTAGATATTATGTTTAAACTTATATGATGGGATTAAATTGTTATGATAATTAATTCATTTGGTTTAAAATATATGTTCACATACTTGATTTTAATATGAGAATTTGTTATAATTTGGTTGGAATTTGCATTTTTTTACTACAAATTTAATGAAAATGCAGATTTTAAATATGTGATATTTTTGTTGTAAGATGAACATTCTTCTAAAGGATTATTTAAGAAAAATGTTCTTTTTAATCAAAATTTTTACATTAAGAAAATATATTTATAAATAAAAAGATGAGGTTTATTATACATATATTATGACCTTTTAAATTGATAAAAGAAGAAATATTTGAAAAAAAAGAAAATTTTTAAGTAATATTTTTGTTAATTATTATTTTATAAATATAAATAAATGATAAGAATCTTATAGGGATGAAAGATGCTTATGATTAAGTTAAAACAAGATAAGTTGAAATGTGCTAATATTAAAGGTTGACAAATTCGATAATAAGCCAATTAAGAGAGGCAAGAGCTTTTAAGAAAGTTAAAGTAAGAACATTGGTTTTGAAGTGAAGAAAGCACAATAAAAAGCACTCAAAAGCTTGCTTTTTCATTCATGATTAATAAACCATTGAATTTTAACAATATATGGCATATTTAATTACCTTCCCATATGGGTTAATGAAGCATTAACTTTGGCAAACAACAAGTTTTAAATGGTTATGACATTTATCATGGTTGATTTTATTAATATGGGTCTTACGTTGGACATAATAAGACCACATAAGCTCAATACTCAAGTTGGGCGTGGAGCTAAAGGACCAAGTCTTATAACAAGAATAGTTGCTAAGATAAGATCCTTGTAGAGAGCATTAATGGTAACATCAAGAAGCCCTTAGGACTAACTCTTTTTTGAGGGATGTGGCTAAGCTTAAGCTAAAGACATTGATCACAAGCTTTTGTTAATTTATCAGGGAAGGTTTGGTTGGAGATATTTGCAACAATGCAAACTTAATGAGTTCTTAGAAGGCATTGTAAGATCACATAAGCTTAACACTTAGATGAGGATATAGTGTTCAAAATTTGGAGATTTTATTTAAGCCAATGTAGGGATAATGGACCATGGCTCACAATAAGAGCAATTTCTAAAACATATATTTAATGTGAACTAAGTTTGCTGATATCTAATGTTAACTAGATACATGGCCAATTGATCTCCTAAATGACTTAGAAAAATTACATAATGAAAGTTAAAAATGTGATAAAATAATAAAGATGAAAAAATGACACATTATGTGTATAACATTAAGTTGTCTTCACTCCATGCATATTAACTTTGGTGTAAGATAAATAAACAATAATTGAAATTATAGTATTCAATAAAAATGGATGAATTTTCACAAGTTCTCCATCAACTAATGCATTGTTTTGTAGGGACATCATAAAGTTCATGTATATACATACTTTGATATGTTTAGTCAAAATCAAATTAATTCAAATGAGAGCACCTACTTCAAAGACAATAGTACAATAATCACAAAGTTTTCTTTAATCCTAACAATAAAATGATAGTCTTAATAGTTGAATTTATATCAGAATAACTTATAATTGACAATTGACAATAAATAATAAGTATTTGAAATTAGAAATTGATGCTTCCTATTCAAGAGCTTGCTTAGATGTCCTAAATTGTCATTCCAAACAAAGATATTATGCTTATATATGAAAAAAATGATGATATACCAATAAAAAGCCTTATGGTAACTAAAAAAATTTAATAACTATCTATGATAAATCAAGTTGATAAATGATTTTAGTATCTTTGTAACACATATAATTGAGAAAATTGCATACTTGCAAGAAGAATGTTCACAAAAAAATGCATTTATGATACACACAACTCTCTCATTTAAGAAAAATGATTGATGATAACAAGTATATAAGAAAATAGAGGAGTGCATTTATCAGAATTGTAAAAAAAAAATGATTAAATTTTCCAATGATCTCACATGGTTACCATTAAAGAAATGTATTTTCTAATTAATTTGAAATTCAAATACTTCACAAATTTTTCATTGCTCTATAAAGGTTATTAAAAATAGTTATGAAAATGTATTTAAGAACACTTATATATTGGGCATCTTATTATATTCAAATAAATTATAAAAGTTTATGTAGAAAATAAGATAAATTATTTATTGAACTCTTATGAAAATCATTAATTGTAGCTTTAAACATTTGAAATTTAAAATTTACAACTAAAATAAGAACTATTATAGATCACATGCTATATTAAATAAATAGGCTTTATAATTTAATTGTAAAAATTTAAAATGTTACATTAATTATGAAATTAACTACATAAAATTGAAGTAACAATATCTTAAATTTTATAATAAAAAAATCTTGATTAATTAACCAATTATTATTATATGATTGTTAGCATCGTTTGATGGATTAATAATAAAAAAATATTAATTATAAATTCTATAGATATCAAAAATATCCTAATTACATGTACTTATTTTATTACGAGACAAAGAAATTCCATTAATTAGCAACTAGCGAAGAAAAAATAGGAGCCTAAAGAAATGCAAGAGGGGCAACTAAAATGCCAACAAGAGAGGCAAATGAAAGAGGACAATGAGAGCAAAAGGTAAAAGAAATAATAATCTATATCTTAAGTGGATCAAATTTACATAAAAAAGAGGACACCTTAGATTTTTTTATAACGTTTTATCATTTACTTGATTTCATTTATAAGTTTAACAATTTTAAAATTTTATTATTTAAATCACGGTCTATTTTTATTAGCCACTAGTCACTTATCTTATAAAAAAATTAATTTTTGAGAAAAATTAAATTTTGAATAAAAATTGTAATTATTAAATTTTAAACTTTTTAATAAATTCATTCAACTAAATAGTATGACATGAAATTTAAATTTTATAAATTAAAAAAACTTAAATCTTACATAGCTAAATATAGTACTTTTTATAGTTTTTATTTGCAAGGCAGTTTTGTATTGTTTTATCAGTTAAATCAATGCACAAGCCTAATTGATAATATAAAGGAAATTATTTAAAATGACATCGCTTGTTAAAATATTATGTTAAACCATTTACGTTATTAAACCTATACCTAGTTCACACGATGTGGACGTGGACGTTAACGTGCGCTAACATCCATGCGGCGAACTGCATCCGTTGAGAACTTTCCCAGCCCCATCTATTATCGCCTTAAAGAGACAATCCGAGATCGAGGGACGGGGAGATACAGGCCGTTCTCTATTAGAAGGTTTGATGGAGAGCGGGAGGGCGCTGAGCCCGACTTACTCGCGGCAGAAGAGCTTGTCCGGTTCGTCAACCGGTACGTCTTGTCGCCCATTAACCGCCACAATCGATCGGGATCTGCCGGCGTCGTCAATTTCCGCCAAGCGCAGAACACGGTGGGGCGGGAGGCGGCCCAATGCCTCGCTCGCGTCATGGAACACCAACACGCCAACGACGAGAGCAGCGAGGATGATGACACAGCTCTTCCCCCGCCCATTGAGTTGTCCACCCCGCGCCGGGCCAACCGTTCGCCCTCCCCGGCAGTAGTTTTTGTTAATCTCTGTTTTCCGTCTCGTTCGGTCGAATTTGCATCTTGCCTTGTTCTTTACGCGATACACACTAAAGTGTGGCCATATAATTATTGGCATTCGCACTAAATGGAGATAATGCTATTTGTGACAATTATGTTTTTCATTTCGTAAGGACGCTTCATCTGTCCGTGTAATTGTTTGCTGTAGTAATAAAATTTTGTACTGTTAGGCGATGGACTTGCTTTTCTTGGACATGTGCTTCGTTTTGTCTGATTGTTATTAGTTTTTCTTTAGAACGTTACCACATTGTATAGGTTGCTATGGAGATTTGAATGAACCATTGACTTTGCAGCTCTAAATTTTGTATTAAGTATAATTGTTATATTGTAAATTTGAGACAATTCATTGTTGGAGTTCTTCAAGACACGTAATTCATCAAGAAACTATATAGGAATTAGCAGGGATATCATTAACACATAATTGTTATAGTAACTTTTGGGTTCTATCACCAGAGCATCCCATGTTAACGCAAAGCAATTCTATCAACAAAAGATACTGGTTTGTGATTAAAAGAGCAGATTTAGACAACATATGTATTGATTGTAAATTTTTAAAAGGAAATTTTTTTTAGTTTGTGATGTTTACAAATATTTTAGTAACTGCATACTAATGCATGCTTCTCGAAAAATTTATCAGATATTACCATCAAATATAAAAGGAAATTTCTGTTGGAAAAGCTAAGAAGTAGGGATAAATCTGTAATATCATTGTAATATTGCATGTACCATTGTGTTCTTTCTACTTTCTAAGAATTGATCTTTTATTTTTTTTAATATCATTAATAAACCTAACAATATATTCCTATAAGGCTATTAGCAAAAAACAAAATCATAAATATCAGTAAGATAGTAAATTGTTAAAGAATAACAAATACTATTACATTTTGTTGTTTCCTTTTTATAAAACACTGTATAGATTTGCTTTCATTTTTTGTCTCTGTGTTGGTTTAATAAATTTTTACTTTATTTTGGCAATCTTTAAATATCTATTGTTTTAGATTTTTACAATTTTGATAATTAATAATCCATTTTGTCTAAAGTGAAATTTGCAACATACGATTACTTAAAAGATCGTATACTTGTTGTATTATGACATGTTTTCCTTTTATATATTATTTTCATTAATTATCATTTTGCTCTATAGTGGTTAAATTGTTGATTACAACATGGGGGGATAAAGTTTTTTTTTAAATATGGTAGTGATACCATAAAGCAAATAATGCATTTTTTCACATGCTTTTATAATTTATTGGATTTTAATAGCTAGTAATATAATATATGAAGGAGAATTTTGTACAATCAAATACTAATAAATGTTTAAGTGATTTCATTTTTTTGTTGTCTTCAAAATAATATTGAAGATTGATAATGATCAAATCTAGGCAACATAAAATTTTAAATTATTTTCTTATGATCATGACAATGTTTTATCATATTATATTAAGGTTAATATTGGAACACATGGGCCCACTTTTTAAATGCCTTGTATTTTTATTTAGATTTAGATAGGTCGTTATCTTGCTGAGCAAAGTTCTGTTAAACCCACATCCACTAGTCGGCCTATGATGATGGTAAAATCAACTCCATTGATTCCTCCAATTAAGCCCACACCAATGCTAGTTGTCACGTCATTACCATCTAATTCTCCAATTGTTGGTCGAAGAGATAAAAGGTTTTTTAAGTTTTAAATTGCTAGTTTCCTATGTGTAGAGTTTATTCATTAATTTTTGCAAAACCTAGTTTATGTTGTTTTAGTCTATATGATCTAACGTTTTCATTTTATGTTATAAGTTGATTGAATACTTTAGCCATGTGCACAATTTTCTCACATTCATTCATATGATAGTATGATACCATGTCAACATACATTAATTATTTATTTTATGAAGAGATTGGTTTTGTTTTTAGCAATTTCTATTGCATTATTATGATGTTCTTGGTTGCAAGACTTATGTGGTGTATTATTATATGATCACCTTAATATTGGATAGACTTTCTTATCATGATGCATGCAACTGATTCACACTGTTCTCTATTGGACTTCCAAGTGATCGTAGAATGTCTTGTCGGAGGATTGACAATATACATGGTCATTTAGGAACATGATGATGGGTAAACTAAGCTGTGTGCTTGCTTATGATTGCATAAGTTTAGCTTCGGTTATTTTAGGCCGCAAGACGTCTTCTCAGATGCCTTTGACTTCTTTAATTATAAGATAAGGAAATGGGAAGTGAGCCTTGCCATGGCATTCATGGGAGAAGTTGATTTGGAATTGTATTAGTCATGTTGAAAACTATCAAGCTGCCTTAGTTTTTGGACAATGAGTGGAGGCATAAAATTGACAATCTCCATTAGATGTCGTGGCATAAGAAACAGAACAACACAACATATTAAGATAATTTAGTGCATTAATTTGTAAGGAAAAAATGTAGTTATTGTGGGATTCCTCCCTTCTTGTTGAACAAGGGATTAGTAAAACCTTATATGCATAACATCCATAATTATGATTTTTAATTTTATTTATTTGGTGCTAAGGCTGATTATTGGGCAAGAATATCAATGCCATTTTTGAGAATATTTTTTTGAGATTTAAAAGTTTTCCCAAAATAATTTTTAGTTTAGCTTTTCAAAGATTAACTCAATAAATTATGTACTTAAATCGGTTTTTATCTTTGATGGCACTTGCATAATATTTGAAAACACATAGTCAAAGATAAAGATGCATTGTGAGAGAGAAACTTCGTTTGGAGGTATAGGTGAATAGAAAAAACATGGGATATTTATAATGTTTTTGTTAGAGATTAAAAAAACATTTTTATTCACCACTTAAATAATGTTTATTAAGCCACATTGAACGGCTCTACAAAATTAATTTTTTTTAAATCATGGGACATGCCACTGTTATTTTATTAATTATTGTGAGGGAAAAAGTATATTTAGTAAAAACAAAATGCAATTTTTTTAGATTTATTTTTGCTTAAAACTCAATACGTGGTTTGGTAGTAACATGATAAAATTTTTCAAATAAGCATTGTTTTAACAATAGATAACATCACATATCATTTAAGGTCACATTATCTTAGGTAGTGATTTGGTCCACAAAGAGAATTTTCAAGAATGTTATAATAAAATCCATTGTCAACAAATTTGAGCTATTGGTTAAAATTTGTGTACATTAGTTTGATGTGTTTTTTGGTCAACACAAAATGGAATGACATGAAAAAAGACCTATGATTGGGCACCAATTTATTGAATATCAAATTTTAGTAGAACAATTAGGATTATGCTCCACATTTTAGGAAATTTATAATAGCTATGAGTGATGATGACCTATGTACATTAGTCTTTCATAGCTTAGAAATCCAAAGGCCAGGGCAATTGATAGTCATTATGGGACCTCGCTTATTGGTTGTTTTTCCTTTATCATGTTTGAGGAGTGTGAAACAAACTTGATGCAGATTGTTGCCTTCAATTCACCATACTCTTTAATCTGGTCACTACTTGGGTATGAAACATCCTATTCAACTAGGATGAATACCTATGCCTAAAGATATGTAAGAAAAAGCTTTTGTGCCTGCTACTTACTCTCAAAATCATCTATAGTTCATGTCATTCAGCCTCTTGTGACCTTTGTTTGGCCCTCTCATAGAGGCCACTCTTATCCACTTTTGGTCAAAGTTGTGTTTTGGTTTGGTTGGGGATAAAATTTCTCTTCTATGTGTCTATGGAGTTTTGAAAAATTCAAACATCTTAGAGATAAATATAGAGGTAGGAATTTGTTAAACGAATTATACTACTTTGTATACATCAAGGGTCCATTGATGAAGAAAGGGGCTAGGGAAAATTTGAACCTAATTCCTACAATGATGATATATGCACAATAGAGATTCCTAGGGAGTTCGATATTTGTGTACAGATAGGACTGTTCACTATTTCTTGAATTGTTTATGGCATGTTGTGATCATTCATTTCATGAGTGATATTTTGATTTAGCAAATTTTCACATGATTTTATCATGTTTTTTCTTGTCAAGTTTTTTCATCTAAATATTTTGTCTATGTTTTCTTTTTGGTGCTCAATTTTTTCACTATATCAAACAAGATAGCTCACAAAATCTAGTTTCCCTAATTCTTAAGCAAATTCCTACTATTATTTGCACTTAATTCTACATCATTTCCCATCAAAATGATGAACTTCTTCCTCCGGTTATTGAAATTTCTAAGGTTGAGTGCATTTAACCTTAACCTGTTCTATCTAGGAAATGGTTCCATTTCTAGAAATACTATATTGTACAAAAATTTTCCTTTGGAATTGTAGTGGCCAATTTTTTAAATCATGAAAGATCATTGAATTCATTGCAGTCCAAGAGATTTAAGTATATTTGCATTCATGGATGGGACCATATTTGCATTGATACAATTAAGCACATGTATAAATCTAAATTAGTACATATGTTTGGCTGTATTTATGTGCACTAGTCTCGTTTATTTGCATCAGCTTTTGTGAATCCTTCATGATTCCTTTCTGCTAAGCATTGACTTGGGTAGCTTTCATCATCCATGTTTTAATTATTTTTTTCTTACCATATTTCTATTATCTTCTACTTCCTGTACTAATCTTTTAGCATTTGTTAGGTTTCGTAGTTGTATGTTTTATCTTCAAATGTATTTTAATCACTAAATTTTTCTTTAATTATCTAATTTTTCTTAAGTTATCTAGCTACTTTAATTTGAATATAAGTTTTTGAATTTTATAGAAGTTTGATATGATAAGGCAAAAGATGCAAAACAGAAAAGGAATAGGAATCTAATCCCACCAATCCTTCCATGCAAGACTTGGCACTCAACTCACAATGATTCTATTATTCAGATTATTGGGCATATTCTTTTGTACATTCAATTCTGGGTTCCTCTAACTAGTTCTTTCTTGATTAGTTTATTTCCTTCAAAGAGGTGTAGAATAACCTATTATGAGAAGAAATAAATTGAAACTCACTAAGTGGTAGTATTCTGCTACTCATGATGATTTGACTTCCTGAAGCCCTTTTGGTTGTAATGACAAATAAAAATAATGGCATGTGAATGATGGAATCTGTAGTGATAAGAGTGCAAAAGTTGTGGTAACAGCAGAAATGGTCATCAAATTGTTGTTTCTATGCAAGAGACATGCACTGTAAAAGAAGCGTGTTTTAACAATAGAGATATGGGGTAGAAAGCTCTTTTTGTTAAGAAAAACCAAATTAAATACTACTGGCACATTAGTTGACTTCCCATTATTGGGCCCAACTCCCCCCTAAAAATTTTCTCCACTAACAAATACATGAAGTAACTCTCTTTTCTTGACTTTCTTTATTGATGTTTTCCTTCACTTAATGGTCTCCTTGGTATAGAACTCTCATTTTTGTTGTTTCCTTCCAATAGAGTATAGTCTAATAGTTCCTTAATCTTCTAGGCTGCTTTTATGATTGAATATCTTATTATGAATGAATATTTTGCCAATTACATGCCAACCATGGATTTCTTTTAATCTTTAATCAATTGATTTGAACTTTTACAATTTTTTGATAGATGTGATAGTTAACTAGCCAAAAAGATGCCTAATATTTATTAAAGTTTTAAGGCTAGATTTTCCTCTCATACTTCAAATAATAAAATAGTTAATTTTACTCCAATTTCAATGGAAGGGAATTGCCTATACATTTCTTTGGGATAATTTATATTTTTTTATGCTCTTTGCTCCTCCAAAAAAAACTTCATCCATCACTTTGAGTGGCAACTGCTGGAATTATGATGAGCTAGTTTGAGCCAGCCAACATTATCAGTGCTGAATTAAATGGTTCAAAAATGGGTTGGATATTCCTTAATAACCATGAGTATGGCATGGTGGGCTATATACATAAAAGTTAGCTCACAAATTGACAAAATAGGGATCTGTTCACTTCTTTTACTATATGTTAATTTTCTCATCCTAGTTTCTCTTAATTTGTTTATAAATCATTTTGTTGGAAATAACCAGTGAATTCATCAGAATTTATAAGCTTGGACAATTGCTTGGTTTAGAATTAATCTTGACTAAATTTCTTTTTTGAAATTTTCCACAGAGAAAGGATATGTTTCCCTCCTAGATCTGTAATTAGGATGTTGATTAATTGTTTTCTCAAATATTCAATAATTGTTGTTATATCATTTGGAGTATAGTCATTCATTTATGTCAATATTTTTAATTCTAAATGATTCATTCTTTTTTTTGTCTTAACTTCAAATGTCAATTGTCATATATTATTATTGGTCTTATTGTAATCTATGAACTTATGTTTAATCCTATGTGGAATTTTATCATTCAACACAATGGACCTTTCTTTTCTTTAATATTCTTAGATCTTATTATTGACATTCTCATCAATTTCTTTGCATTATTTGGAATATAGACTTGAGATAATGGAAATTTTCTTTGATTTATTTAATGTTCACCAATTACATTGTTTGTCATTATAATCATAATTTGATTATTTTATATTTTATGTATTCAATTTTAGATCTATTAAGTTAAATATCTTTGACTCTAAATTCTTCATAACTATACATTAGCTTTAGTCTTTTACCTTGCATATCAACAAATACATTCATCAACAAAAATATACACCACGGCTCTTTTTTTTTTCTAACAGTAAAAAAAAATGAACTTCATTGATGTCATCTCTGCTGCCAAATAGGCTTTTGCAAGGTTTCTCCGGTACAGTTTTGTGCAGATACTCATGTGAGCTTGAAAATTTTTGAAGTCCTAATCAGACATGTTTAGGTGGTACTTCTCATTTGATATAAAATTTTTTGTGCTGCATTGCCCTTTTATGAACTTTTTTAATGTAATAATCTATGCGAAATGTTTTGTAAAATCTCAGTTCTTCTAGTTGATGTTTTTTTCTTTTTTAATTTCCAAATGTTTTATAGGATGTCATTTGATTTGGGAAACTTAAGTATGAGAGAGTCTGGTCCTCCACGTTCATCGTCTGCTCTTCAAGATGAGGTATTTTCTTGTTTACATGCTTAAACATTTGACTACACTTTCAGAAAACTGTTTGTAAACTTTTCTTTTTCTTTTTGCTTCTTATAGCATAGTTATGCCCTTAGGTCTTATAGTTTCCAACTTCAATTTATACAAAATTTGTGATTTCTAACCTTTTCAATTAGTAATTCTTTTTTGTGATTCTCAGGTTGATGTGCTGCAAGAAGAAAATGAAAATATACTTCAAAAGGTGAGATTAATAATAGTCATTAGGTCATCAAGCTTTAATCATATTTTCCTTAAAAAGTTTTTTGTTCTGTATTTTTATTGCTAATTTGCATTTTCTCAGCTTCGACATGTGGAGGAGAGGTGTGAAGAGGTTGAGGCAAGAGTTAAACAACTTGAGAAGTAGGTTACCTTTTTTTCATTTATTGAAAATTATTGAGCAGCATTATGTAATAGGCAAATTTATGACCTTATGCGTTGTAGGTGCTGCCACATCTTGTCTATCTGTACTAATAGTTATTATTGAAAAAATAATTCTTTATGTAGACAAACATGCTTGTTACTCATTTTCTATCGAAAACTAATTTTTTGTTCTTAGGTTGCTTCCTTAGGTGATGGTCCATCTCTTGAAGCTTGTTTGCTAAGCCGATAAGTTTTGCATCACCAGCAATACTTTTATTTCTTGTTTCCTCCATGTTTCCTTATTTATGATTGGTTTCAATGTGTTTTCTTATTTATGATTGGGTGTTTTCTTATTTATTATTAGTTTCAGGAAAGAAGCTGCGTTGCAATGCAGAGAGGTACATTTTAGTTGACATAATGTCCTTCAACATAATTGAGTTAGCTTTAAATAGACAATGGAGGTAGAAACTTAAGCTAAAATAACTTCATTATTTGCTATTGGTTGAACACATTATTTTTACATTTTCAATATGTGAAGTACTACCTAGAAACAACATGCAAATGGGGTTGATAACTTTTTAATTAGTTTAGTACTATGCTTGACACAACCACAATGAAAATTACACATTTGGTCTCCTGATTTTTATGAGTTTCATAGCAAGTCAACTATCAAGCTAGAACTTCCATGGAAATTACATATTTGGAACCCTGAACTTATGAGTTTTCTAGCAAGTCAATCGCCAAGCCAATGATTCCATTTTATTAGGTATCAAATTTTTAATCAAGCTATGTAAAATTAAAATAATATTTGGATTGCTAAGAAACTTTGTTTGATTTTTATAATGGAATTAATTTAATCAAACTAAAAAAATTAAGACTATATACTTAATTCAATATATTTCGAATAGTTATATTAAATTGAATTGCTGGATATTATAAACTAGTACATAACTTAGAAACAGATTATATCTCCAAACTATTAGTACATAATTAAGAAACATATTATCATACTAAAATTATTCTACTCTATTTAAAAATATTCTAAAAGCAATTGGAAGTAAATACTAAATATAGAATCCAAAACCTTCCAAACCTCAAGAATTATCAAAGTTGTAACTTTTCAAGCGGATCTAATCCATATTCTCAAATAAGTTTTCAAACCTGAATTTAAATGGTCTTTTTAAATCTAAAATACTTAATTTGATCAATTTTCAGTTTTTAGCTTTTCTCGTCAGCATTTTGATAGTAAGGACAATTGTAGCCCATCATCATTTACAATCGTGTTAAAAAGTTATTAATACAATCATTTTGCAAATTGTTTCTTAGACATGAATTAAGAAAGTCGAGTGATCTAAATATCATTAGAAGAAAATGAAGGATTTTTCATTATTTAATGTTAGGTCATTGCAAAAAATGTAGCCTTTTCTTGGAAAAAGGTGATAAAATTCCCAGGCATGTGAGCATTGGGCATTTACCTTTACATGCAAGAAATAAATCAAGGTATTATTATATTGAGATATCATCACATGAAAGGAAACCACCCGCACATCTTTGTTGTTCTTGAAGGGTTCTAACTCTGTCCTATAGTCCTTTCATCAATTTTGAAATGGTCCTTTGTCAATCATAAGCAAAAACACCTTTTACAATTTTGAGGGTCAAAGGCATTCATAAAGGTGAATTCTAGGTTTTCTATTTTGGGATTCAGGACATCTATCCGTCTGAATTACTAGAAGCATCTTGTCATATAGTGGTTCATTTGTCTTGTTCTTGTTCATCATCTCCATCCATGTTTTTAAATGAGAATGGCTCTTAAAAGTCCTTGAGAGAAGATCTTCCTGTCTCTCATTTCTTTCCACTCATGCTTGGTACCTTCTAATATCCTTGGAGCTGTTGTTGGTAAGTTTGCTTCTATTCTTATTGTTATGATCAAACTTGTTGTTGTTGGTCCTCTCTTTGAAAACTCCTTCAGTACTTTTTTGCATAACTTTTTCGTGCCACTAGCTTCCTGGTCATCTATAAGAGTTATAACTTCCATCTTTGTTGTGCCATGTGAGGGATGGGTCGTTGGATTTGAGATTCCCTTTTGTGCATCTTGAGGCTAAGCCATATACTGGAGTGCCTACTAACATTAGTGTTAGGCTTTTTGTTGCAAACCTTAGATCTATTGATTGGAAAGCAGTTTTCTCTTCTCGAGGGAGGAATCTCCTCACTACTTATTTTTATCTCCTTTTCCTTTAAGGTGATAGATCCATCGGTCAAGGAGTACGATCGTCAAGGTACTTCTATAAGGAAAACTTCTAGATCTTTATGCTATTGAAAAAGGTTTCTTCCTTTTCGGTGTTCCTTGGAAAATATGTTTGAAGCATTTGCAAACTGCATCGATATGCTCAAAAACATGGTTGACATTCTAATCACTATAGATTAACTCACAACAAATATTGTAAAGCTTAGGTTTGCTTGAGTGTGCATAATATCAAATTTGGATGATATTTTTTTTCTTTTGTCAATTAAAATGAAAGTTAGTGGCTTTGACAAGGATGAGGAGTTTACCATTGATACTTATATTTTTATTGTAAGACTCATTTACTCGATTTCTTGATGTTCTCATTACGAGAAACTTCATGGATCAATACCTGCTATTTATGGGTCTCACCATTGTCACTTTTTCTGATCTTATTTATATCAATTTTTCTTATAATAAGTTTGGTGGAAGCCTACTAGAAAATCACACTCTAATACTCCATCCACTTATGTCTTTGATAGTCCAGGAGTTAGTGTTTAGATGACTTAGTTTAGTAAATATCTTGAGAATCCTACTTATTGTACGCTCAGTAATTGGTGAAGATAGTTTGTTTTGTAAAATATCAAAGAAAAACCTCTTTTTAGATTTTGGAACAACTGGTGCATACTTTCTAGCTATTATGATGTTATCAATTTCCGAGCAACCCATTTTCCATGCATCTTTGCAAATTTAACTTTTGAAGTTGTCTAGAAGGAAGGGACTAATCTCACATCTATCCTTGCTACTCTAGCTGTAAATCCCCTCCAGCTGGACCTCATGCATTGGGAAATTGTTTTATCCAAATAGTTGACACAATTTAAACAACTAAAAATTAGTTAGGTTATTCAAAAGCCCAATGCTCATTAGGTATGGGGAGAATAATTTCAAGTTCATATGCCAAAGTATCAATGGTTGAAATTTTGTGAACAAGTATCAAAACTTTTTTTGGTTGTCTATAATCTTGGTGATTTTGCCATTGACCATTTATGACTACTTTATAAGATGTAATGACTTCGTCATTCTGGCGATTATTTTTCTAATACCCAACTCTTATTGTCATTAATGTGTGCTGCATTGCTAATTCTCATCTAATGAAATATGAAGGCAGTTTGCTCTTCCTTTAGATTTAATTTTCCTTATTTGATGGCGCTAATGTAGAATTTGTTAGTTACTTCCTGGAAAATATTGGCAAGGACTTTTCGAGGTCATTAGGTTCTTTTATTCAAGCAAACTAACTGGACAGGTCAAGGTTATTACTAAAATTTTATTTGCATACCTTAAACTGTGTTCATCTTTAATGATTACATGCTTATCTTCTTCTGCAATATCCTTTATAAAGTTATTGTTGAAGTCATTGTAGTTTCGATCAAGTATATGATGATTCCTGAATTTATCTCACCTTTCTTTGGCATCTTCTATGTCCGATAGGTTGCTGAAAGACCAAGTCATTGATGCCTTGAACTGCTCAAGGGGTTCCATCTTACGTTTTCCAAGCATATATTGTGTGCAAAATTTGATTTTTCTACCAATTTTTGGGGAGTCTTTGCTTAAAAAGATCTCTTAAAGCTTCCATCTCCACTTCATCAACTTGATCGAAGCTTATGTACTGTGTTGGACAATCACTTTTCTATTTTTATCGTTGTCTTCTTAGAGGGATTTATTCTCATATGCCATGAGCATTAGAAAATTTAATCTCTTATCCTCTTTCTTGTATGCTGTTGTTGTTTCCTTTTCGTGTGCTATTGACAAAAGTTGTGAAGGATGGTTTGGAAGGGATGGTTTTGTTCTTAGGCCACATTCATCACCCAAAGTTTTTGACATTAAATGGCCAGTTTGACCTTTCTAACGCATGTCTTGTATGAGCTGTTGCTTATCCTTGGCAAGCATTGGGAGTAAGGCCTCACTTGTTGATCTATTTGGTCACTTTGGTTAATTCACCTCTCTCTTACATCACCATAGCCTTGTCCGTGCCATTTTAGAGATGTCAAGCTGTATTCCCTTTATAGATAAGATCATTTTATGTATTTTTGAAGGATGGGGGAGGTTGTAGTGAAAATGTGATGATCCCTCACTGGCCTTTCCCAAATTTAGATGTCAAAGTAACTAATTTATTTATTTATTTTCCTTTTAAATTTTTGAAGCTATGAAAATTGTCTTTGTTTTTCTAAAATCATGTAGCAAAAACAAGTTTTAAAATAAAACATAAAATTCCTTTTATGAAAAAGCATTTAAATAATGCAGAAGCAAAATAAAATTTAATTTGCATGTAAAGAAACAAATTTATTTATAAGAAACACCGTCATTGATATTGAAATCTTTGAACATTATAACATTGTTTTTCAAACATCAACAATTGAAGTACTAAACTAGTACCATGATTTAACTTTTATTACATGCCTTGTTTTCTAAATAAAGTGAAATAACTAAACTAATAAAAGCATCATGAAGATTGTATCATCATATGTTAGCTTCTATTACTTCTTAATAGTCCAATAATGTGTCTCATTTTAACCTAAAAGCATTAAGCAAAAAATAGGTAGAGTTATTGTCATTGGCTCAATGAGAAATACAAGTATATGTATATATATATATATATATATATATATATACATGCATAGGTCATTACAAATATTATAACATGAAAGGAGCATGTGAATGAGAAATAAAATGTAAAATAAATTTTCGTGTGAAAACTTTTATCACTTTATCATTTATCATCTTTACAAATTTGTTTTTGTTCTTTTATCTCTTTAGGAGTTAGTTTAGGTGAATGATACTTCATATATGATTAAGCATGTTTAGGAATCCTTTATTTCAACATAAGCTGTTAAGATGAATGAATCCTTTGACTCGTCTCTAAAACCATTACTATGAAAAATTAGTTGTCACTTTGGACAAACATTTATCTTATCATTTTTTGAACTTTGTCTTTATCAAACTCTTTTTCTTTTTTCTACATCTTTGTTATCCTCTTTTCACAATCTAGTGTTCTCTTTCTTTTGAAGTTATTATCACAAGTGACAGTTTTACTTTTCTTTTTTTTCCTTTTTGTGAATATCTTTACACAAACATGAAAATAGATGAAGCTTCTGACTAAATCATCACAACACTTAATGCTCTAGTAATATTTGAAAAAACTTGCTATAAAACATTGCTAATTGTGAAGTATCAAGCATCCTCAGTAATTTCTTCAAAGTCATCTCTTAAAGTTCTCCACTACAACAGGCAACATGCATCAAACATTAACTTATAAAAATAAAATTTCCTATATGTGCAATCTCGTTGTTTTACCATTTGTCACTATCATAACATATAGTCTATGATTGCCTACCTCTCAAATTATGTTTATGGTTTTGCAAAGGATTAGATCTTTGCTTTACTTCCTTGAGTGTAATGGGAACTATGGTTGAATCTCTTGATCTCGCTTTTGCCTTAAGCTAAACTCACACGATTTCCTTCTAATTCTCTCAGAAGCCTCCTTTCTTCCTTTCTCTCGAGTGCCTTGGCTGAAGCTAATTGCTAAAGTTTTTTTCCAAAAATTTTGTAACCCTTGGCTTCACTTTGTTTTATACTTGACTGACACCAATTCATCTTCTATCGAATCTTTATCTTCCTCCAACAGTTGTGAATCTTCACTTTCTTGACTTTTCATGTTCCTCAACAGTCTATCGTTGATTTTTCCCTCTCCCGTGGCATTTTCCCTAGCCATTCGTTATTTCTGTATTGAAAATCTTTTGGTTGTGCAACATTGTATAATACAAAATGAGTGTTGTATGATTTGATAATTTTGTATCATATGATGTGTGAGTTTTATCTTAGTCTCTTATAAATTCTTCTAATCGTGCTAATATGTGATGGTGACATAATCATATTTGTACGATACCTTTTCCTATGCATTCTTCTTACGTTATAACTTATGATATTCATGTATGAAGCTCCGCTAGCTTTATTATACTTATACGATGTCTTAGTTGTACATGTACGATTCTTATTTATCTATTTAGCTCATTGGTTCCTTTGTCATCATATCTTATAATCTTTCTTATCATACATGTCTGATTTGTATTCCTTTCTTGCTTAAAATCATCATATGTATAAAATTTTTCTAATTGTAATGTACAATAAGTTTAGGTTTATTCATTCGTTTCCATTCACATGTATTTAGTTAAATTTTCTCTTTTATTTTCTCGTACTTGTACACTTTCTGATATCAAACATTACGATCCAAACTTTTCTCTTCCTATCGGACTCATTTAACTCCCATATCCTCTATGCAATGAACCTAGCATTGTTTTCATTGGAGATTATACAACACACAACTTCCCCTCCACTAATAGGTGTCCTATCTGCCCCTTAGTGTAGGGGCCTTTAAATTTAGAATGTGTTTTAGTGCCAAGCACACTCATTCTGACTACCCATTTGCTCCTTGGTGTGACTAACATCCATGGCCTAAGGCCTTACATGGTGTGTGTCTTCACCTCCACCTTTTTTGGGAGATTGAAAGAAATTTTTGCCAATGGTTTGGGTTTTACCAGCTCCTACATCGTTTATTGCATAGTTGGATCCACATACATAGTCATTTGTTTCAATTAGCACATCATAATTTTATGTTCAATCTAGTCACATGTGAAGCACATAAGGGGCAAACTCTCATACTTAAAGTGTTGTTAAGTATGACCGATGGTAACTTCCTACCATATGCTTAATTTAAGAAGATGAGATAAATTTATTTTAAAATATACTCTGGCATGCGCTAACATCTCCTTGCTTGTTGCCCATTCGTTGATCAATAAAGGACTGATAATCGTTGTTGTAATTCGTTAGATATTCTCCTTATCTTAGTACAATTTTTTTCTTAGGAAGTTTGACTTAAACACTTTCGGTTCATGTGCCTCTCGAGCCGTTTGGGGTTGACTCCCGCCTTCCTCGACCAAGATTTCATCACTTGGTGCTGGTTGACTTGATTTCATGCATGTTTTGGTCTGCTTTCTCTACGGGCTGAGTTAGCACTTGTTTAGCTCTTGTTTCATTCAGTAGCTGTGGTCTGATTTCTCACTTGTTCCGTTCAGCAGCGCTCTTTCTATGGCCTTTGGGCTTCGCTCACCCCTTTTAGGTCTATCACACAATTCTTTATTTTATTTTTTAAATCCTTAAACCTGGGCTGACCAGCCATCGGGTCGGGTCAACCTGCTCAATGCTACAGTGAAAATTCTGGAGAATAAAGTGGTTTTATAGTGTTTTGTGAGAATTTTTGTGCCAATATTTTTAATATAAGTATACAAAAATAATTTTATATTATGATAGTACTACATGTGTTCTAAATGAACATAAAAGAAATTTATGAAAATAATTCCTAAATAATTTTAAAAATTTAAAATACCGATGTCTATACTTTTCATCAATAATGCTTGGCCCAAAAATCAAAATTAAAAAATTATTAAACTCATAACATTTTGAAATATTAATACTACTAGTGTGTCACATCATCTCAAAATTTGAACATATCAAATTAAAGAAAATGAAGAGATATTCAAGTATAAAGATTTTTGTGCATGCATTGAATTTTCCTGAAGCTTGCCATCACTCCAAGAGTCTTGAAGACCACTATTTTAGATATTTTAAAGTTCATGGCTTGACTTAATTTAATATTAATAATTTCTCTTAAAGCAAGCCCAAATGATACATAAACATTTATGCTTGACTCATCAAAGACAAGAGTCTAACAATCTCCCACTTTTGATGATGATAAGATATAAATGTTTTTTTATAAATACAAAAATGTGACAAATAAAATAAAAATAATTTTTTAAGAAGGAAATTAAAAATTAACATACTCCCACTATCTTGATGCTGTCCCTAACTCCTAACTATTCTCTCTTTTGACACCATGAAAAGGGTGTGAACCTTAAACAATGAATAAAATTCCTAAATATTTTCTCAATGTTTGAAATTACACCAATGGTAAGGGTTTGGTAAAAAAAATCAACCAATTTAAGCTTAGTAGGAACGTACTCTAGCTCTACTAATCCTTTAGTCACTTGGTATCTAATAAAGTGATATCTAACATCTATGTGCTTAATCCTAGAATGATGAACTTGATCTTTGGCCAATGCTAATGTGTTAGTGTTATCGATTCTAAATGGTATATGTTTGACTTCTAAACCATAGTCTTGAAGTTGTCTTATTTTTAATCCTAAGAAAATAAAATTTAGCTCACTCGTTATGATCATTTCAAATTCTTAATCATAAGATCTTCAAATTCTCTGAATATTTCTTCTTTTATACTACCAAAACATAAATATAAACATTTAGCAAATCATCTCTTTATGATCAAATCCTTTGGATATGAGGTTACAGATTTCCATCCTCTAGGTAAATTGCTTTCTTTTTCTTTTTCTACTTCTATATTTTCTAATTTTATTTCACTCTTATTCAAATCTAAGTGTTTTAATAATTTATTTCATCTTCTAAATGCTTCTTACTAATTAGTTGGATAGACTCATCAAACACAATATATATTGTTTCCTTTACCCTATGAAATTATAGATTGAAGACTCTATATGTTTTTTAATAGATGAATACCTAAGATGTGGATTTTGATTTTCTTTTTGATTTTGACTACATAAGGTGTAAAATCTAAATTAGAAGCATACCACTAGAAGTTTTCTAAATGTCTTAGACTTATCCTAGAATTTATCCAAATATTTTGGAGGCCTTTTCTTCTAGTCTACTAAGTTCTATGCTTAGGAACCCAAGTAAGCATGGGTTGACACTAAATGGAGCTTGCATATTCTCATTATTAACAATCATCTAAATTTTTTTGTGCATGCATATTTCATGTAAAAAAGTAATCTTTCATAGTATGACCAAGTTTGCAATAATAAAAACAAATAATATTTGATGGCCTAGGCATGCTTATGTATTTAGGTTTCTCAAAATTGAAGACATGTGAACAATAATAAGTATGTGAAGTACAAGAAGTATGTGAAGTTTTTCTTACTCTAGCATGCTCAAAAAATTATATTATTTCTTTCAAAAGTAAAATATCATGCCTAAAAAGGTATTCTCCATGATAAGGGAAGTCTTTTTATCGCATATATGTTGATTTTCTATTCTTTTCTTTTCATCTTCTTTCATAACAAAATCAAGTAATTAAACTTTTTCTTTGTAAGCCTTTTTCAATTTTTTATGAGCACCCATTAAAAAAGTCAATGCATTCATAATCTCAATATAATTACTTTCTAAAATATCTCTTGTCCAAGTGCTTACCTCATTATCTTCTTCTTCTTTACTTGAAGGTATTGAAGATGCCTCATTTGCCATAAAACAAATCATCCCTTCTTCTCCTCTACTTGAGCTTGAAACATCTAAATCTTCAAAAACACTTCATGTAGCTTGGAAAGCTTTCTTTTTCTTCAAGTCCTTCTTCTTCTTCTTCTTTTCATCTTTTATATACTTGTCCTTGAGTTTTGGGCATTCTGATTTAATATGACCAGTTTGACCACACTCAAAACAAACTGGTGGCCTCTTCCGCTCCTTGTTTCTCATCTTCTTCTATTTCCTATTAAGAAAACTTTTTGCCAAATTTTTTGCTAAACCATTAACATGAAAACTTACCTCATCCTCCAAATCTGTCGAAGAGGTGGAAGTGGAATCCGAATCACATTTGGTGGCTTTGAAGGCCATGGGTTCTTCCTTTTTCCTTTCATGCTTTAACTTGCTTATAAAAACCTCTTCTGTAAGTCTCCTTGACATCACTATTTCGACAGTGAGAAGTTCCCCAAGGAGTTCATCCAATGAAAGTTTGTTGATATCGTTAGTCGCTTTAATAGTCGTTGTAAGGGGATCATATTCCTTTGGAAGGATTCTTAAAATTTTCCTTGCAAGGTCACCATTTGAGAATGCTCTCCCAAGATTTGCCAAGCTATTTATAATATCATTAAATCTTAGAAACATACTTTGAATACTTTCATAAGGATTCATTATAAAAAGTTCATAGTCATTGGTGAGGATGTTGATCTTTGTCTCTTTCACTTGTGAAGTGCTCTTATAAGTTACTTCGAGTTTTTTCTACACCTCAAATGCCATATGCAAATTCATAATTTATGTAAATTCAATAGGAGAAATTCCACAATGAAGATAGTTGAAGGCCCTAGCATTCAATTGAGTCAATTTTTTGCGCTCAACATTAAGCTCACTAAAGGGCTTAACTTCATTAGTAGAAGAATTTCTAGAAAGTTCATAAGGTTAGTCATAACTTCAAATAATTCCAAATCGATAGATTGAATAAAAATTCTAAAACAGTTTTTCCAATATAAGTAAAATTCTCCTTTAAACAAGGGAGGCCGAATTGAAGAAAAACCTCACACAAAGTTGCACTGATATCAACCAAAGAGGAAGCCATAAAACAAAAAATCTCAAAATCACAAAGAATATGAGAAAGTCTTCTCGTAGCGCAAGTGGATAGTCTATGAGACACTATTTAATATTCTTGTCTGTCCAGCCACAACTTTCAAGGAATTTGCTGATGTGAATGGTTTTATCAGCATGCATGTGGGTGCTAATGATAATCTAGAATAGAAAAGCGGGGTGAAAAAGTAGGATTGACCTTTTTTTTCACTTCATATGGTAAAGGGTTTTTTTGAGCTAGCTTAGCTTAAAGAATTCTTGATGCTCTTATTAGAGTGGCCAACTATTTAAATAGGATGTCTTCCCATGATAGTGCTAGCCTTTTAAGAGTTTGGGCGAGTTGCCCATGGCCATTGCAAACATAGTTTTCTTTCCATATCTCAATGTTGATATCATGATTCCTATATTTATGTTTCATTTGTTTTGATACAATTTAACATTTTATGAATATTTAAATCATGGAATTATAAATGATGACATTTTAAGTTCAATTTATGTTTTCTTTGTTGGGTGTAGTTATTCTTTGATTTGGTTTTCACAATTTTGTTTGCAAGAAACAAAAGTTTTGGTGGAACCTAAAGTGCACATGGATTTGTAAATTCACCCAATAAAACAAAAAATATATGAAAATTTTCTCTCTTTTGAAAAATGTTTAACAATTACAATCAACTTATTAGACTTTATGTTAATGCCTTCTCAAGTTGTTTAAGAATTCACTATCTTTTGTGACCATCCTGTGAATCTTCTCATATATAGTTTTTTCAAGTCTTTTTTTTTCTCAAGTAGTAATACAAATCCTTCATTTTCAATCTGCATAATATATAGTTTATTTTTTGAGATTAAGTATTAGAAATTGATGGAGTTACTGAACTGCAAAATAGGCAAGTGAGGCACATCCCTCCACCGCAAATAAGGGGGCCTCCCCTGCACATTCGTCGCCCTGGTCAACTAGTAGACCGTGAAAAGTTATCGGTTAACTTGATGTTTTTCCTCCCAACGTTTTATTTTTGGTGCCTATTTGGCTTCTCTAATGTATTTGTATTCTTATCAAGTTTCATGTCATAACATTTAGTTGCATTGCTTATTTTTGTTCATGTTAGGGAAGTTGTAAAGGAATTCTTGCTTTGATTGAAGCAAATTAGTATGTAAGAATTTGGTTACACTATACTATCTTATGCTTTCCTATGATGATTGTCCTAAAATATTGATTAATTCTTTTTAAAAATCCATTATAAGTTCACGCATAGTACTTTTGCATGTTGTGCCTTAATCTTATATTTTCTACTTTTCTTTCGAATAGGGATTTTTAGTTCAGGACAAATCAACTTAACTACCACATGTTATAATAGATATGATAGAATGAAATTTGGTTTCTAAAAATAGCAAAAAAATTATTGTTATAGTTTTTACAACCATCAAATGGAAGATATTTATCTATACAGTTTATAGAATTGGAATCAAATCATGAAGATTTAATTTTTCAAAAAATATAAACAAATATTTATGTAAATATATTCATATTATAATTTGATAAATTTGAGGATAATCAATCATTACATGAATAGTACAATATTGTTATAATTATTTTTAGTATATGCATAAAGTCATAAACAATTATTTTTAGGCACTGTGGAATCATCTTTTCATGTATTATCCATCTAACTAATGAGTTTATAAACAATAATACTCCATATGATAGTATAAGATCGAGGGTTGGTTTGATTGCTTAAATTTTGTACTTTTAATCACAAAAATTCTTATTTTAGGTAATGTTAAACAACTTCACTAATTATATTTATTTATAAATTAGGGGCTATATCACTACCATTTTTCATTTTATTATTTTAATAGTTCAAAAAGATCTTTTATTCTCGCAAAGTTAGTAAAAGTTTTCTTATTTTTAAACTAATAAGAAAAGATGTTTTGGGCGAATTCAAAATAAGTATTTCTAAACAACAAATCTTTAAACACAGCATTTCAACAACACTTAAGAGCACTCTTAAAACTTATTTTTCATGAAATTATTTAATATTCAATAGGGGCCAACCAGCATTGAGCCAACATCTCTTAAATGATGTGAATCAAGCATTTGTCCATGCTACAAAGTTTTAGGATTTTTTCCATTCTATCATCCGTTTGTTATCCTTAAATGCTTATAATTATTTCACCATTAGTAGACCATAAAAATTGCATCCATAACCATGTCATCACTAACAAAATCTACCCCACTATATGCATCTTAGTCTTCACATTCCAAAATTTTTGAAACATTATCTTCTTGATCTAAAGAATAAATGGATCAACCCCTCTATATGCATCTCAGTCTTCACATTCCAAATTTTTTGAAGCACTACCTTCTTCATCTAATGAATAAATGGATCAATAATTTAAGGTTTATTTAGCTTAAGAAATTATCCAATATATTACTAATAGATTTATATGTTTAATTTATTATCACTTTTGTTTTCTACATTTTCCATTTGAATCTTTAACATCTCTTCTGATATCCTTATATATTTTGATCTCTAAATTATTTTAATTTAAGCTTTGAAGTATGCTCTTTATTAAATACTAAAATGCCCATCCACTGAATGATATTCCAAAAGATATTACCTTTTTTGTAATGTACTTCTCAAGACAATTGCTAATATAAAATTCATTTCATGATCAATATTTTTCAAAGAGAAATTTCTTGTAAAATATCAAACACAACAATTTATGAATATAGTTGTACTATATCTCACAAACAATTGAACATTATGCTTTTGATGTGAAAAATGAGCTCCTCTTAGTATGAATTTGAATCAAATATCCTTATTTCCCCTTTCCAATCCATATCTATATGTAGATTGTGTTTCGAATAAAAATTGCCAGATATGTAATTTATGTGCTAATGAGTCTTGTATGAACTGGAGGTTCAAGTTCAAATAGGGGAAAATTCCTGAAATTCACTTAAAAAATATAAATGGTGCAAACATTTTTCTTGTTTCTTTTGAATACCAATGCTATATTATTAGTTTCTAAACTTTTTAAGATAAAAAGATGAAAGCATACCTTATAATATTTCTCACTTAATTGGTCACATCAAAATAGATGTGTTACGAATCATTGGCTTTTAAGCAATGTAGATAAATGCTATACTTATTTGGCATATATTTTGTGTTTTGTTACTAATTTCTTAGTTTTCTAAGATAAAGTTGAATGATTTTAGGATATTTTAGTAATTCTCTTGGTTTTATTGGAAACATTGGTCAAAAAAATAGGTAGAATTAATTTGTTAGCAGAGTTGATCATTTCATCTCTATTTAATGATAGTTGTGTATGACATATACAGCCTCTTTATATTCCTAAAAATTCCTTTTTTTGTCAGTTAGCCAATGCATGCCATCATAAATATACCCATTGGTCCAAAACATGTTATTCAAAAGTATAATTAAGTCTCCTTTATTTTTTTGTTATGGCTAATTTGAAGTCAATGTAATGCTTGCTTGTCACTAGAGACTGTAATCCATGTTTAGGAACATGTATATTTTTTAAGGCATCAAAGTTTATAACAAACTGAGTTAAATCATGACAATGGTTTTCCAATTTGGCCACTTTCTCAATCAAGAAAATTGGAAGGTTTTTTATGAATAAAAACTATCACACTAAGAGCACGTTTTGTGAGAATAACAGGACTCATGTTGTCCTTTCTTTTAAAATTAAGTTTTTGCACTATGGTAAACTGATACCTGATATTTTTATCCATACAAGTACTATAAATAAAACAAAATATATTATATAATGTATCACTGTAAAGTATGTTCTCAAAAATACTAGTATGCATATGCCAATGTATGCATCCTCATACACGTGCATATACCGAAGCAAAGATTGATCATAATAAGATAATAACACGGAATTATGTTCCTGACTTGAGTTGAAAGCTTCATTTTTTTGTTGATACTAGGGATAATATTGAAATTCTAACAACATATAGTGAAATATATTGGCAATACAAGCGAAAACAAGCCAATTCTTACAATTTTAGGGCATAAAGGACTCTATATAATTACAACTCTGCCATCTAATTAATAGAAGCACTTTAAAAATTAAAACAACCTCACTAGGTCATATTTTTTAATAACATATAATTTATAAGGGCACAACTTAGATTGATAATAGTTTCTCTTTGCCAATGGTACAAAAAAATATCAAAGGCATAAAATATAATACTATGGACAACTTCAACAGCGATTTAGTAACATAAATTTTACAACATGCCAATTCTTGCAATTGTTAAACATTTTTAATGGCTTGGGCCAACAAAAAATGCATTGCTTCAGTTGTTGTTTTAGAAACCCTCGTGGACAAATGTACTTTAATCACTCTACAAAATTTTTTTAATGGCTTGGGCCAACAAAAAATGCATTGCTTCAGTTGCTGTTTTAGAAACCCTTGTGGACAAATGTACTTTACTCACTCAACCAAATTGTTTTAAAGGCTTGGACCAACAAAAAATGCACTTTGTTGCTGTTTTAGAAACCCTCGTGGACAAATGTACTTTAATCGCTCAACCAAATTGTTTTAATAGCTTAGGGCAACAAAAAATGCATTGCTTTAGTTGCTATTTTAGAAACCCTCATGGACAAATGTACTTTAATCACTCAACCATTGTTTCAACGGTAATCCAGTGGTCGCATCTAGATTTGACGGTGAGGAACCCCAATCTCACAGGCATTGACACGAGCAGCAAATCAGAGCAAACATATCAATTCACTGGCTGATGAAACCTCCGGAGAGATGTTAACAAACATCAACGTTTTTGAATCACCCCCAAGACAAGGCTTTAAATACGAAGAAATTATAGAGTATGAGGAGAATGAAGATGGTAAAAGTTGAAAATTGATTTTTTAGTAAACAAACAGCTTTTTTTAGAATGTTTTTAAAAATAATATAATGAAATTGTACACACTACGATATATTAAACATCCCAAAAATCCAATGGCCATGTACCAATAGAAGGTATGCCAATTTTGAGTTTCTGTAAGGAACATGATCCTCCTTCTTGGCAATTGTATATATAACATCGCTCAGTGAAGACAAGCTTTTGTTAATTACATCTTTCAAGGAATAAACGAATTTCTTCATATGCATCTAAAAAAAGAATTTTTAGCATAAATGAGAAGAAATTCTTGCCTGGTTTTGCTTTAGACAATCTCCAGTCAAGCCACTTTTAGCAAGACGCTTGCTTCTGGCAAGATCTATCAGGTTCAAAACACCTTGAACCTGTTGTTTCGTGGCTTACAATGAAAGAGTCAGGTCAACAAATGTCTTAGGTAACAAGCTTAATGGCTCAAAGGAACAAGGAACAGGTACCACTCACAACATTCATAGCAGATTTTCTTAAGGTGAAAGCAAAATGGCTTCTTGATGATTGTTCATTCATCTAAATCTTGCCTACCGACTGATGAACAAAGTAAAACCTGAATAATTTGTTCCAATCTCTTGCGATGATAGTCTTGTGGCTAGTCAGGTCAGGAAAGAGAAGAATGATTTAGAAGTGAAAAAATGCTGATACAAAATCGTACGTTTAAAAGCATGCAAGCAAAACACAGCTTGGTACCCCAGAATATGGAACATGAAATGAAAGCATACACATGACGTATTCAGTTAGCCAGCAGAAACCAGAAAATAGAAGATGAATGCATGCATGCAAGCAAAACAAGGCTTGGTACCCAAGAATATGGAATATTTAGGAAACTTAATACACATGATGTATTCAGTTGGCCACTAAAAACAAGAAAATAAAAGATGAAAGCATGCTCCAATTTACTATGTCTATGCTGATTTCAATTACCTGCTCCTTGCAGCTTGATCAAGCAGAAAGGAAATTTCCTTTATGCTACACACATTGACAACAGTAACGTCTGGCACATGTGTATTACAAGCTGAATCATACATGATGGTATATTTCTTGTTAAGAAGAGTTAGACAATTGCTTGTGCTATGATTAGGTGATAACAAATCATGAATTATTTCATTGTAGATCTCTAACATGAGGCCTGTAAAAGATGAAAAGCAAGGTTTGAAAGAAGGAAAGATTGAGCACAATTTACGTTTTCTTGTAAAATGACATTCACACCTATATTTTGTAAGTCCAACCCTGGCATTGTAGTGATTGGCTAGTCTCAAAGATCTGCTCCAAGGAACGTGGTATTAATCATTTCTGCTCAAGGGCTTCAGGCTTGTCCATCATGGTATAAGTTTTACAAGAACCAATTTGTCCATAAGAAAAGATACAAGCCTTTTTAAAGAAGAGATACTAAAACAAGGAGTTAAGAATAATGAATGAGAGCTGAAGCTTGTTATATGCATTTTCTCCAAGTTAGAGAATTAATGTTGAAGACCAAACTGGGCATTCAACTAGCTCGAGAACTCATTGGATCATCCGATTCAATCGTGCTGACCTAGTGATGTTAGCATGGTCATTTAATGTTTTTTATGTCCACATTTATGTCTGCTGTAGGAATAAGATATGAAAAGATTTTTGAAAAAAAGGTGAATGTAGAAAATAGAAATACATCAAAAACAAAATAATAGAAAAATTTATCTCTACTATAGGTTAAACTTTCAGATTCATTTACTCTAAATTAAAATGTTTGATAGATAAAAACAAATTACTACTAAATCACTACTCCTTGGCTTTGCTACTTCGATTAATTCATTTTTTACCATTTCCACATTTAACAGTGTAAAATAAACCAATATACTAGACAAGCTCAACAAGCTACTTCTACCAGTCATACTTTAGTTCCTTCCAAGCGAAGGCCAACCCACCCCAACACGCTTAAAAAAACAATAAATGAAAACAATAAAAGTATAATTAAGTTCATAAATCAAGAAACTTGCAAAAAGCCCATTCAACAGAATAACAGTTTTTATTTTGATCTGTAACACGAAATAAGTTGGCAATAAAAATTGATTAATTATATGAATTTTCTAATCTTTCTAAAGTGTCAGATGATATCTAAGGAATTTTATCAAAGGTTATAGTAGCTTCTTTAAAATTAAAACAAATTCATATGGTTTTAGAAATATAAAATACCTTCTCATAAAGATTCATTTGATTTAAGCACTTATACTCAAACAATTTTAAAAATCATTGTCATGACCATCTATACTAGCATTGTTAATGTAAAGTATTGAGGTTAACTATATATTTTAAGAAACAAAAGAGAATTTGAGTTGAAGAATTACTAGGTGCAATGTGGTACTACAAAAAGGAAGCTCTTCCAAGTTCACGATTTGAACTTAGAAATAATAAAGAGATAAACAAAGAAAAAATGACCATAAGAGAAAAAATCAAATATAGCCAATTAAATATTCTCCTTTCTCTCTCTCACTCTCCTCCCTCCTCTCAACTCCATATGCTAAATGCTAAGAATATATTTATGGACAAGTAAGTCATTATAGAACACATTAACATGACAAGGTATTATTGAATTCCATGACAATAAAAATAGTATCTTATTTTGATAATAATAAACACTTTAAATGTTTATTATGTAATATAATTTTTCTATTTAGTATATTATATAAATTATCATAAGATAAGTAGACTCATAGATCACTTATTGTGGAGTAGATAACAATACTCTAAACTGAAGATAGAAATGTTTTACTACTATGATAATCATGTGCCCAAGAAGCACCTCAAAGAAGTTTAGAACTTCATAGAAAATGTATACAGATTAAAATCTAATTTGCTATGTTATTTCAAGAGCTTGCACTACATTACACAGAAATTCTAAAGTTCATTTTGTTGTGCTCTTTTAACCAAGGATTTTACTTCAATCTATTTTGTGAATCAATCAACTATCATAACAAAATAGTAATGTTTGCCCAAGGAAAATTGTTTCATGCAGTAGGAAATGCCATAATACATTAATGGCTTTCATTGTTCCTATTAGTCATTGAGGTAAATGTTTATTAAAATGAAAATTTTTACAATCTCAACATATTGTGAAGCATTCTTTTGCATTGTTGGCCAGCACAATTTTTGTTAAAAGATCTCATGGCTAGGTTATAACCAAAAGAATTGCTTAAATAATCCACAAAACAAAGGGATTTAATAATGTCAAACAGGTTGAGAGTTTGGATAACATGAATCCAAATTTTTAAGAACATGAAAGACATAACAAACGAGCTTCTTAATTCCATCACATTCTCATAGTTTTTTATAAGCTACAATCTGATTTTGCCTCTCAACAGCTTGAAAATTGTTAATCCTTGACTTCATAGCAAGATATGATTCTACACAATATAGCAATATGACCATCTAACTTATATAAGTCTCAAAATGTCTTTGGTGAATGCATTTTCAAAAAGACTCAACTGCCAGTAGGGTTAGCTTCACTTCCTTTCTTTAAACATGCTTGATAAGATGCGAAAATTGCACTTGAGTGGATTAACATCCAACCCAAATTTTCATAATTCTTGAAAGTTCTCTTTAAGATCTGCAACATAGGCAAAGAATGATTGCTTTTGACTAAAAACTCCTCAACATATGCATCAAGATTCATTTCTCATTGGTGGCTAAAAAATATGTTAACCATGTATTGGTATGTTGCCCTTTCAGTTTTCAAAACAAATGACATGGCCTTTTAGCAACATATTGAAAATTGATGATAGATGAAGTTTTTTATTGTCAAACTCAAAAATCCTCATCTATTATCATCCAAAGAAGGCATTCAAAAAAGCTTAAATGGTTAAAAGTTGCAATCAAGCTCATTGAATCATTAATTCTTATCAAAAAAGAAAATTTTGGTCAAGCCAAATAAGATAAAACAAAGAGTCAACACAAATGTGTCATTTGTCATTACTTTTCTTGACAAGGAAAAACTTTTCCAACCACTTGAGGTATTACAGAACAACAATGAATCAAACCTTAAGAATATAAGCTAGTTCTCTTTAGCTAGGGCTTGTTTTTCTTAGCTAAGTCTATCTTCTTCTATCATATTCTTAAGCAATCAAAGTTAACATTAAGGTGTTGGTAAAACATAACTCAATTAACAACAACAATATCAAAACAAGACCATGCAAAAATATCAATTTGCTGAACTAGGAGTGAGAGAATGGTGTCCCTTTGCTATTAATTCAAACCATTTGCTCCCATTGAAGTTAACAAATATACATATACTTTGGAAGGAACTAAAAGGTCAACAAGAAAAGAAAAAAAACAATCTATGAAGAAGAACCAAGACGTCCAATAAATTGATGAAATGCCATGACTTCCCATCATTCTACTCAGGTAGCAACTCTTCAACTGAAGCAGTTATCCTTAAACATGTGAAACCAAATGGCATAAGACTTTATTTGAACACAAGGGATCAAAGAGTGTGAGGAGTACCTTACGAGATATGACCAAGATTGAAATTACTTAACAAAGAGTAATTGTTTGTAGGATTTTAGTTTGAAGGGTATAAAAATAAATAATCCCACATTTACTATAAAGTAAAAGATTTGGAGATTTATGTGACAATTTAGCCTTAAAATATCTAAAAAAATTTTGAGAATAAAACTCTCTTTGGTCTGAATTGGATGATCAAATGAAACAATATCTCAACATAATAAAACTAGGTTGTAAAATTATACACACAAGGTGTTGAAGCCATAATGTGAAATTTATTTTTTGTAGGTAAATCAATAATTACAAATAATGATATTATCATGTTCATAAAATTTTCCATCTACATGACTACTTATATTTCATTCCCATATGTGAAAAAAGAAAGCTAACTTTAAGCTTAGTTTATTTGCCCAAGAAGCTGATTGGAGAACCAACATAAGGGAGAACATGACTTAAACAATTTCCCATCTTATTGAAGGAATTCCAAAATAAAGAATCAACAAAACTATGATATCCACAATACTAAACACACGATGGTCGTTTTAAGAAATTCTAAATAACAAAGATGCTTTAGCTCAAAAGGGATTGGAAAAAAACAAAATATTCTCATTATTACATTTGACAAAGTGCTTGCCTTAAAAGATTTTAGAATTAATTTATAAGGGCATGCTTGATTCCCTCCAAAGATCACAAAAATAATGCTCGCATGTACTTAAACTTGTCTCCATGGCCCTAAAGAGAAAAAAAAGTCTCGATAGGTCTTAAATGGTTTTCCTTCAAGGTGATGCAACACTAAATGTTGAGTTTGAACCTCCTTTAATCCATAGAACTGCATAAAGCATAAACCAATCATAAAGCTACTCAGAACAAACCTTGCTTCACAATCTTTGTAGATGAAGACGCATAACTTCGTTCATTTCATATGATAGCTCTTCATGATTTATGAGTGCTTTATAATAGTTTATTATAGTACATCATAGTTCAATTCGAATTCTCTTGGTTACTTCACTTGGCACAACATTGGACACCTTTCCATAGAATAAGACAACAGGAGGCATGTTTGAAGCTTTTCATGGATTTTCAATCTCTTCGATACTTGCTTTGGCTAATTAAGCTCCCTTTTGGATGAATTACTTTAAATAATTACATAAAAAGTGCCTAGGTTTAAAATAGCATTATCTTTTTTTATTTCTTTGTGATCTCTCTTTATTTCTTCATGCTTACTTTCCTAAAATAAGTTGTTGAAAATTAAGAAGAGTTTAATTAAGATTTTTATTTCTATGAACATTTTTTTCCATTTTTATACTTTTTTAAGAACTCCTATATTAAAAAAAATAAGATAAATGAAAGTTTTAGATAATTCTTTTTGGTGATAACTCCTACATAGCTTGAGGGCTTATGTTTGACTAGACTTGAATATCAATCCAACATCTTGAAACTCTTAATGACCTCCTTCTTCCTCTCTTTTTTTTCTTTTTTATTCCTTTTTAGTCTAAGAAAACTCAATAAACCTAAAATTAAATCACTACCTCTGCCTTTCTTTCCTCCCTTTCACTCTCAAAACCCTCACTTTCATGATCCTCTCTCTACAAACCCTTGGTCAAGCATTGCTTCCTCTTAAATAAAGCCAATTAACCATCCAACAAGGACCTAAGAGAGCTACTTTATGTCTCTCTTTCTCCCTTCTTACCATAATATTATTGTAACTAACCTTCTTAAACAATTTTTGTAATCAAAGACTTCATGGATGATAACCAAAGGTAATTTGGCACTAAGAATTTACTTGAGAGATACATTCAATGGAGTATTCTCAAACTCTTGAAGAGGTAAATAATGGTCCAAGATGGATGATAATGATGTTATCAATTACTCCTTTAGTAAAAATATTTAGATTTCTTCATTGTTGTGGTGAGCTCATTGGTAATTACCTTAAGCCTTCTCTTTCTTCCAAATGTGTTGGAAATAGATAAGTCTTCTTCATTAACTGAGAGTAATAAAAGTTTTTCAGCAAGATATGAGATGGTAAACAAAGCCTTGGCCTCTCAAATTCATTGGCCCAAAGAAAAAATACTAAGGATACTTGAGTCACCTTGGTTTCTTCTTGCTCCACCTCACTTAGGAATTCTTGGAAACATTGGTGGTAAAATTTGGGGCTTCCATTTCAATTTTGACTAAGATCTGGCAAACCGTCAACCAAAATTTTCTGGCTTGACATAACTAGCAAAGGAAGAAGGAAAGATCCTTTTCAAAAACTTGAAATTGGGAATAACGAGATACCTTCTAAAGCCACTTCGATGTTGCATCCATGAAGCAAGATGGGGAAAATTGTTCACTTAATTGCACCAAAAAGCAAGAAAAAAGACATAAGTGTCTCGAATTCACATAAAAAAATTTATGGGTCTGATTTGTCATAATAGAAAGTAAGAATTTTAAATTTAGAAGGGAAAATAAAAACAATTCTCATTAAAAGAGGGGCAATTACAATGCCAACATGAGAAGAATAGCTAAGACACATCATACACCATGCCACAATCTTTGCTAAATGAACACATCCAAGGACAACAAAGGTAAAAAGGAAATTAAGAAGTGGCAAAAACAAAAGGTATCCCACTTGTAAAAATTAATTAGCTAGCAGAGAAATAAAGGGAGATGAATGAGTTGAAAAAGGATAGTTCATCATAAGAAAATGAAGAAACTCTTTTAAGACAATTGAAACTTGAGCTAGAATCATAGACTTTAGTGGAAGAAGAATTTCAAATGGATAGAAATGACCTTCACAAAAATATTTCCAAATGTAACTAAAAGATGTGAAAGAATGGCTCAAAAGGAGGATAATTATTAAGAGGTGGAGGGATAGAATTATTGATCACTCACATCATTGAAACATTAAAAACAAGATCACCGACAAGGACAACTTTTTGAACTATATTTCTCATCTTCTATCTACTCACTAATTCCAACATGCAATGTTAGAAACGTGTTGAAATTATTTACAAATTCCAAGAAGAAGAAAGGATTTACTTCCCTTTAGCTAAAGAATCACAAGAAGGTAATTTAGAGTTATTAAAGGAAGCTCCTTCAAGTTCAAATATAAGACTTAGGTAAGAGCAGAGAAGGATACGCAAAGAGAAATTCCATAAAAGAGAAAAAAATATATTTAGCAAAATTGACCACCGCACACAAATGGTACATAAACTAAACCATAATGGTGTGGCAAGTTAATTATAACCAAAGAACAAGACCCTTTGCAAATTATAAATTTGCAAATTTCATTAATATTTTGTCATTCTCTTAACTAAGATTTATCCTATTCAATTTGAACAATGATAATACCAATCATGCTTGATGAATCCTATCCAATCTGGACATTGAGAGTGATCCGTGTGACCCAACACCTTGAGAGCTATTTCTCTAACACTTGATTTCTAGAAATCTTACACCTTTTATCCTTGTTCTATTGAAAAGGTTTATCATGGAAGAAGTCCAATTTTAAAAAGACATGCCTCATGTTAATCATCAAGCAAATGATGATCCAGCAAATAGTAAGCCAACATGATAACTTTGCATATTTATACAATATAAATTGTAAATAACTATCATAACACTTGCTAAAATAGGATTAAATAAGTGATCATGGTTTTTCTCTTGCATGATATACAAATAACTAAAATAAAAATATCTAAAGAAATGCCTCTTACTCCATATTATGGGATAATATATGTATCATCTATTAATATTTATGCATCCATGAACATAAGGTTTAAAAAAATCTTAGTTAGACTGCATACCCATAAGAAGCACATAAGAAAATATCTAAATTTAATTTATTTACTAATAAATAATGAAAACATTAAAAACGTGGATAAGATAAAATTCACAAAAGAAAACTGAAAATAAAATATATTACATAATGGATTTAATGCCTACAATATACCACCTTATATCCATCAAGTGCACTTTGCACTAGCTGGGAGATTTCTAAAAACACTTCCTCCTGATATGACTCGTGAGAAAAATATTTGTCAAAAGTGAAACATTACTTTTGAGCTGTTTACAAATAAAGCAAAAAGAAAAAGCATCAGTTATAGAAGGCTCATCCATAAACATTATAGTTTCCATAAGACATTATAAAACAAATGAAAGCTTGCATGTAATAAATTAGAAAAAAATTCCTTACCACTATACACCAAATCAATGCCTCTCCCAAGAGACTCAATGCTTGTTGGATATGAAATAACTGAACCATCTGCTCCCTTGGCATCAACATCTGACCAAAAAAGGTCGCACTCTACAAAAAAACTCAAATGTTTCCTTTTAGTTCTTGCAAAACATCAAAGCTCAATAAAAGTATAATATGTGTGGTAGAAATATCAGATATGAATATACATTTTCGACATGTTTCTTCTACAGCTTTCCAATGGAATGGCTATCAAAGGCTTTAAGATTTTAAGGAAAAAAGCTATAATAAAAAAATAACTTTTTCTTTAAGACAACTGTCTAGGGTTCAAATGCCAGATCGCCAATAACATTTTAAGTAATTTGCTACCCAATGATGCAGCTTTTATGAAAATATCAAAATATTAACAAACACTTTGGCATGGAGAAACATATCCTTGCAAATTGAGACACACACATGGCTTGTGGAGAAGAAGAAATTGAGTGATACACATGCATGTTTATTGGTTTGGGTTCAAAACCATAATTTCGAATAGTTTAAAACTGATTTCAGTCCAACACTCAGTGAAATTATTGGTTTGGTTCAACTCAAGGTTTTAGCTAATCTTGGCTAAATCAATGTCCACCACCCTCAACCTAATTTTTGCTTCCAAATCCATTACAAAATTACCTAAATACCTTCATTTTCTAACAATAAAAATGCTCGGGTGGGTAAGTTAGAAAATGCTCTTCATAGCTACAATAATGGTTCTAATGGATGAGATTTACAAGACTTAGTGTCATCGAATTTCAAACACCAAAGATTGGTTTCACATTCAATTTCTCTTTTGTTAATATTTCTCTTGCTCAACTATCCATAACATTACTTTTACGTTTATTCTTTTAATAATTTGCTCATTGATAACATAAATAAATATTGCATAATTTAAATGTCTAATTAAATAACATTGATTTTGAATCTTATCCTTTTATTGTATTACCTACTTTTATCTTTTTAACAATACTCCTTTAAGTTAGATAGATAGATTATGGACACTCAATTTTTTAACAAAATTTTTTTATAACTTATTTTTTGCATCACCTAGCCACACAAACAAGTGATCGTTATTGTTTTTAATTGGGTCATTTATATCATTTCTTTTTCACTACCCAACCCTATAACAATATGGACAATGGTGACCTTATTAATTTTACAAAATATCACATTTATTTTCAATAGTTCATTTCTTTTCAATGCTGCACGTGCACCTCATCAACAATTAAGCACATTCGTTGTCTACGTGCACAAGCTACCTGCATGCATGGATAGACCCTTGGCTCGGTCATAAATTTGTGCACCTCAAGATGCACACTAGCAAAGACAGACGTTGATAGGTGCAAAATTTGTAAAATTTGAGAAATTTTTAATTTTCGATCAAAATCACATTTTTTGTATTATACTTAAAAATTGTATCTCAACCACTTCATAAAAAGGTAGAAATAATGAATGAAATAATTCAAAAAAATTCGAAAAAATTCAGAAAAACCTGAGACATCAAAACTCATAGAAAGTCAGAGCTTAGAAATTCAACGAGTTTTGAGAATCAGAACTTCATAAATTCAAAACCCTTTAAAGGAAATCTTCTTGGGGAATTCAACCACCTTGTGGTAAAAACCCTCTTATCCTTCTCTTTCTCCTTCTTTTTTTCTCACCATTATTACACTTCCACTTCTGTTGTCATCATTCTGAAAAAAAGCCAGTTGACGAGGGTTCAAGACGAGAAAACCTCACAAGCAGATCATTGATAATTGATTCTGATGATAATGACAACACTATTTTTAGTATCACAATTATTGAAAGTCACCAACCATAATTTTTTAACAAAGTTTCTAGAACAAGTGCTACTTTGGAAGCATTAACAAGTGGCATGGCTAAGAGTTGTCAACAATAACTCAACATGTTTCTTTGCAATTTAACATTGGGCAACTAACAAGGAAAAGAAGTAGCATGTCAACATCCCAACTAGCCTTATGCCCAAGCACTTGCATCAGAGGAGCATGCACCTGTAAGCCCCAAGTTATAGGGATCATGGTTCCATTTGCAAGAGGAAAAGAGCAAATCTAAAAAAAATAAATGAAAAAAAACCAGTGATATCAAAAGGTACCTTGTTAGTGAAATATCTAAATCTTTTTACCACTCACATTGCTTTTATTGTTGCTAACTCATAGTACTTCTAAGGCATTGTGAGTACTATAGAGATCACAATAAGCTCTTAGGTCACCCACAACTTCAAAGGTTGTCAATGTTTGTTTGAAATGGAAAAACATAACATGCGTACAAAAGAAATATGCAAAATAAAATGGCATTTGCATCCAACATCAAGTCTATTACAAGAAAAAAAAAACTCATTGTCAATAGGGTTTTTGGAGAAGATCTTTTGCAATATTGATCTTTGATTCAAATTGCCAAGTTGTTGTTATGGTTTTCACTCTATTATAAATATAAAGTTTCTATTATATATTCTATATTTATTGCATTCATTCTTCTATTATGACTACTTTTGGCTCAAGTATGGGATCTTTTGATCTATTGTACCCCCTTTGAGTTGCATAATGAACCATAATATATAACTCTTCTATAGATTATGATGATTTTTTTTCTACCTAGTTTTACAAAAAACCACAGTAAAGTAAGTTTGATCTTTTATAATTATTAGTAAATGTAAACAATAATTCTCCAAATAACTTAAAAATTTGTATTCTTTACTTCATCCATATTTTTTGTTAGTTATACTACAAGTGCACACAATTTTTTAAAAATAGTATTTTAAAATAAGGCTATTTTTATCATTGTAAATTTTTGAAAAAAAAGAAAAAAAAGTACAATTCAACTTCCTCTTGTGCATGTCTCAACTCTTAAAAAGTAAGCTAGCTTTCAACAGCATTGTTACTAAAAAATTTCAACCATGTTCTATGGCACATTACTAGACTAGAAAAAGGCAGCTAATTAAAAGACATTTGTTAGATGACAAATTAAGCAATTGACAGATTGATTTAAGCTATGATAACACAACCACAAAACTCTATTTCTCAGTATATAAATTAAGAGTGGTAGCATAAAAATTTTTTAACAAAAACATAGAGTTAGAATGAAAATAATTGAGACAAAATTACATGAAGAAAAGGTTTTGTTTTTTAATTTTGAGTGCATTTATATGATAGTAAACTCAATTTAAATCGATAATCTCACCCTTATATTCTAAAGTTGATTCCTAAGCAAGCTAGCCTGATCTATTAATTTAGTAATAATCTCCACCAACACATTTTTCTCCTTTTGCAACTTTGATATAATATCATCATTCTTGATAGCATCAGCCTGTAACTAAAGGTTATATTGTTGCAAGCTATTGTTGTACTCTTGTAATAGTTTGTTTGCCCCCTGAATCATTTTTATCTATGTTGTAACAAAATAAAGATTATATCAAAAAAACAAAATATATAAATATTTCTTTCAATTAAGTTCAACGATGCATGTTGCTCTACCTGACGATTAAGATGATTTATTTCTTATGTAGCTTTCTTAGGATATTCTAGGAAACCATAAGGTAAATTTTTAGAAGCAGCCCTTGCTTCAGCTTCTTTTCCTAAGCCTTAATGGCAACTTGAAATGTTTCATGAGTATTGTCATTATATATAAGTCAATAAAGAAACTATATTTAATTTTTAGAAGGTACCAATTTGTTGGACTCCTCCCTCTTAAGATTCTTCTCTAAGGACACCTTCATTGTCTGGTATTCCTCAATCAGCGAAGTAAACTCTTCTATTTTGGAAATCATTTGGGATTCTAAAAAAAATGAAATTTTCTAAAGTTTAATTGTAAAACAAATTCATCACCACGTGAAAATGTAAATTGAAAACATTCACCAATTTTAGAATGCTTGCTCTTTTCTTACTCCAGCAAACTATTGAGCTCATCCTGTATCGCAAGATAATAATCTTTTAGATCAATCTACCAACTAATACAGGACTTTAGCTTCTTGATGTAGTTTCTCATATCATTCATCCTTCCCGGCAAAAAAATGATAAAAATTAGAATAAACATAGTTACTCAAGAAAAAAAAGAGACAGATTGTTTTTGTAACATAAAGATTAGGAAGCCTAGTTGCCTGGACTGAGCTTCAATTTCTCAGACAGTAACTTCGCTACATCCTCCTCGTATTCATACTCGATAGAGGTAGGCGACAACGTGCGGAGTTTGCCTTTCCTCCCATATTCCTACCTCCAATCTTCTGCGCCTGTTTAACTGCGATTCGTCCAAGTTCTCGCCCTTCTGCAAATCAATCTACACATAAGAATTCCAAGCCAAGCGGAACACTAGCCATAGAATGGATTGAAACTTGAAATGGCGAGAAGTAAACCGTACATTTGTGCGGATTTGAGAAACATTATCCAGTGGTCAGTGGGGATTTGTTCTGGTTCCCCGTGTGCATCGTCAATGAGAGAAAAACGATCCAATAGAGCTACGTAGGGGTATGGTTGAAGTGGAACCCTGATGAGGTGCAGCGGTTGGATGAAGAACAAAAGATAGAAAGCATCAGACAAAGAAATTACAAACCAAAGAAGAAGAACAAAACCTTTTCTTTATCTTTTCGAGGAATTTTTTGGTCTCGAGAACGACGATACTCTTGCTCTTTCCTTCTGCACATGAGTGAATGGGCGAGCTTCGGGATTTGTAATTTATTGAAAAGAGCATGCTAGAGATGCTGAAATGATCAAAACATGCCCTATTAATAATTACGTGACGAACGAAGCAGCTATATGTATTTCCTTTCAAATAAATATTATTCTGCAAAAAAAGAAAACAAACAGAAATAACATTTTAAAACACAACTAAATGAAAAAAATGATTGCATTAATTTTTTAGCTTAAATTTGAAAACGAGAGATTACAAAACAAAGCTTTGAAAAAAGAATATTAAAAAAGAGGTTTATATAAATAAATTAAATTAATATATATATATATATATTAACAATTAGAGATTGAGAAAAACAGAAACAATATTTAAAATTTTGTTATCATTTTAGACAAATTTTATCTTTAACTTAATATTATTTTTCTAATATGATATTAGGATTTTGTCTTATTATTTTTGAGTAAATGTTTAATAAATTAGTATCTAGAATAATAAATATGTAAAAAACATTATATTAATATTTGAATCAAGATGAATTGTGGCATCATGGTCCATTTCATCGACCATACTTGTATATAATAGTGATGGTCCATTCATCATTACTCTTTTTCCATTGTTCTCTTAGTGATAGAATGAAAAGTTACACTACACTTTAGCCTAATTTGAGCATTATATTTATACTACGATAAATAATATCTCATATAATGATGATTTTTCTACTAAGCAGAATACCTTTTTGAGTATCAATGTCCTCTAGAATTTGTGTTACACCCTTGTGTTTGATGAGTCAAACATATATGTTTATATGTCATATGGGCTTGCTTGAAGTAAAATTATTAATATTCAATTAAGTCAAGCCGTGAACTTTAAATGTCTAAAATAATGGTCTTCAAGGCTATTGGAGTCATTGCAAGCTTCAAGGAAATTGAAGACATGCACTAAAATTTTTATACTTGAATTTCTCATTATATTTCTTGAATTTGATATGTCTAAATTTTGAGATAATGTGACATACTAGTAGTATTAATATTTGAAAATATTATAAATTTAATAATTATTGAATTTTGATTTTTGGGCCAAGCATTATTGATAAAAAGTAGAGACATTGATATTTGATTTTTTAAATTTATTTAGGAATTATTTTTCATCAATTTCTTTTCATAGTCATTTAGGAAGCTTGTAACACTATCATAATATAAAACTATTTAGGTACACTTATATTAAAAATTTTGGCACAAAAATTCTCACAAAACACTATAAAACAACGTTAGTCTCTGGATTTTTCACAATAGCATTGGGCGTGTCGATCCGATTCGACCACTGGCCCGCCCAGGCGTTTAGGAATTTTGAAAAAATTATAATAAAATAAAAATTTTTAGATTGACGGGGAACGATCGAGTGTAGCCTGAAGGCAAAGTAAGAAGGCTGCTGGGAACACTGAACGAAGCAGGGTGAGATCAATCCACAGGGAAAGTTGAACGGAACCGTACGAGATCAAGCCAACAAGGACCAAGTGTCTTGAGCAAGGAAGAGGAGAGCCAAACCCCAAATGGCTCGAGAGCCATACGAACCAAATTCCTTTAGATCGCAATGGTAAAATTAGTTGGGCAATGTGGGACTAAAGTCCCAATACTATTATTAAAGATGGTGCACGGGCAAGCACGATCCGACGACTGAGATTAAGCAAGGTAAAATATAGGAAGTACAGGAGAATCGAACCTGAGCAGATCTGCATGCGTCAAGAGGCGTAAGAAATGCAGTAAATATTTTAATTCAATTAATTTCTATACCAATTATACTGATACATACAGGACAACCTACGCTTGATCCAATGGCAAAGATCAAGGCTGCCTAGATCCAACAACCAGGATTGATTTCGAACGTTAAAATCGGGATGCAATCATAAATGTCTATTTCAGGCTCCAAATCAAATGGTTACTGCTTTGTGTTCATTACCCAAACAGCTAGTTCATTTTAGAGCCGTTTGGAGTGGATTTAGACCTTAAATTGTGCTCTATAAATAAGGAAGGATGAAGAACTCCTTGTGGTTATAATTTCTAAGTTCTCAAAGCTTTCAAATCACAACTTCGAGCAATTTCAAGTGCATATGGTGCTTCCAAATTCACAAAGTTAAAGTTGTAACAAGGAACCCGAAATTGGTGGTTTTTGCTTCAACTATTTTCAATTTCTATTCCTCCCTCTTTTTGATTTTTGTTTGAAGTTTTTATTATATAGAGTGTGCCTCATGCTTCTTTAAATTGTTTTTAAGTTTATAATTTGTTACCAATTTTTGTATTTTCTCCTTTGCGGTAAGGGCATCCAGGCAATTATGCAAAAGCCTCGAGTTTGAGTTGAACTTAGAAAAAAACTCTAGTAGGTTTTGGATTAGTCGTAGGTAAAATCCCAAGTTGGTTTGAGGAGAGCCATTAAAAAAACCTCACTTGTGATTTGGTGAATTTTAGTGGCTTTTTCCCAACAATGGTTGGTGGTGGTTGTAAGCTCGATTTTGAGTCGGATCACCTTAAAAATATTTTGTGCACTATTTTAGTTCTCTTTCTCGTTCTTGTTTAAAAGATTTTAGTTTAATTTAAATAAAAAATTGAAAAAAGTTCTCAAAACTTTATTTACCACATTTCCCCCCTTGTGGGATTACTTTAAGCACCAAGAACTTCAATTTCTTAGTCTAAAGGGACTCCTATGTTTTGCATGAGGGTAATCAAAAAATAATTCACTAATGCTATATCTTTTGGCAAATACATGTGAGCACACAATAATAATAAATTTTACTTAAATCCTATAGAATGATATATGCTTTGATTTTGTTTATTTAAAGTTTTAGAACTTAGGAATAAAAATAATAATAGAAAAGAATACTTACTAATGACTCATTTCTAATAGATTTCTATAAAATATATGATTAGATAATAGCTAATATTAACTAATCTTAGTTTATTTAAATTCTCACATAATAGAAAACAATAATTTTTAATTCTTTATTGCAATGTTTAAAACTTACTTTCACAATAAAATCTCATATTTTGAAGTTTTAATTTGGTCCATTTGCCCTCAAAATCATTTTAAGTCTATGATTTTCTAAATCGACAACATTGTCCATTCACTCCACTTAAATACACTAAACTTCAACAAAATAAAGATTATACTATACTCAAAATTTCATTAAAGTTTCTTAACATATTCTTACCCACGAGTGGTTATTTCACGAGTATTTGATCACTAATTAATCTAAGTATAAATCGGACTTTTAGAAATGGAAAAATACTATATTTTAATCAAAATGTTAATCAAAAATCTAGTTTTCTTAAATCTTTTGATACAAATGATGTCCAAAATTTTTAAACAAATTATAGAACTCATAAAATTATACTACACATAATTTTTTTTAATTTTTTAAATATTTTTTAACATTTAAATAGCTTTTTCCATTAAAAAGAATTTTGTTCTAAAAAATGCATCATTTTTTTCTTTTTTATTTTTTTAAGGTCATCATTTATTTTAGTATTTTTCTCCCAAAAATATTTTAAGTAATATTTTTATATAATTTTAATCTTTTTTTTGTGACCAATTTAATTCAATATTTTATGATATTACAATAATAAATTCTTAAAAATTTGATATTCCATATTTAATATTCTTCTTCTTCCTCCGTAGGACTCGTATCCCATCTTCTAAAAATTTATAATGTTTTATATAGTAGTAATAAATCATTAAAAGTTATAAACTTTATAAAATTATTTTTAAATATAGTTTTTCACTTTTAATGAAAATAATGTATCTCCTTTCTCTTTAATCTTTGTTTCACCATCGAAAAAATGCACTTAATTAATTTATATTGTAGATAATGAGATTAATCGTAATTAAAATTTATTAAATAATACTTATACTATTAAATATTATATTATTACAATTAATTCCATAATTTGAGTCCTAATAGATCCATCATATTAAAGTCTACTTTTTCGATTGGATCATCTAAAACCTATTAGATCATTTGATTTAATTTATTTAATTGTTCAACGATTGTCTAATTGATGATAGATTTTTCCAACTTCTCTATTTGACTTGTGTTAATTCCTCATATGTCCAAGTCATACTATTCAATCGACATGTAAGATCATTAAATGTTCAATGAAAGTTTATTGGATTGTCTATGAAGCATTCAATAAAGACACACAACACAAATGTTGAAAAATTATTAGATTGTTTGATATTTTTCATTAGATCATTCAATCTTTAGTTGGTTTATTTCATGGTGCCATTGAATGTATAATGAAGTCTTTGTTTATTTCTTGTGTTTTCCTTAAATAGTCAAATTCCCTTCTACAGTTATTATTTTATTCACATAAGGCTTAGTTCTCGTTACAAATCTTTCATACATGACTCCATAACAAGAAAAAGGGAAACATTTGTAGCTTGAATGAAAATACTTATACTTTCAGCTTAGATTTTAACTAGATCTCTTCAAAATAAATTGTAAATCATGGGGAAAACTTACCTTGTTTCTTTTAATTAGATTTTTCCCATAGTGATTATTTAGTTCATTTTCTTTTCTTCTCTACAACTAATTAGGAGTTATGACCAAAGCTTATACAATCTCTCTTTTCGATAACAAAGTGCATATGTAATAGTCTTTTTTATTAACTTAAAATTTCTTCTAAATAAGTTTAAATTATTTAGCTTTATATGTCATATTTGAAACTTGAGAATTTATTAATGAATAAGCTTTTTAAAAAGCATGCCAAGATAGTAATGATAGAATACGAAATTTGAGTATATTATCATGAAGGTTTCAATTTGAGAAATCTGTATGTATACGGTTTATATTTTTCAAAAAATATTTAAAATTTGTATAAATATTTTAAATTAAAAAAAAATAAAAATACAAGAAATTTAGATTATATAATAAAATAATCCTCTTATTAAATAATAGAATGCACTCTGTTGTTTCGAGCATTTTGGCAAAGTTCAGCATTGCATAAATGAAGCATGAAGAGAAAGAGCTTAGGGAGAGTCTTAAAGGAGATTTGGCTTGAGATCTTGTAGGAATTCAAAGAAAACATAAAGAAAAAGAAAAAAAGCAAAATGAAGAAACAAAATTTTTAACCTCACTTTACTGAAATCATATCTTAAGGTAAGTTCCTAATTGAGTTCATCTTCATAAATCATATATTTGTTATTTGGGGTGTTTTGGAAGTGGATCTTGTGTGATGTTTGTGGATTTATGGTTGAGTTGGTTATTTGTTTAGTTGTTATGATTCAACCAAACAATCAACCAAATTATTTGGTACGATCTATAAAACTTGACCAGTGATGGGGCTTTAGCTTTGTGTAAATGGCTCAGTTAGTTGATCATTGTTCCAGTGCACTAAATTAACCAGACAAATAAAATTGATTTAGGGAAGACATAACAACAATTGCCTTATTTAATCTTTTCTTTGACAAGTGATCGTTAACATCGTACAAGTATAACGAGCTCACTGATCAGATGAATATGATGGATTTTGAAGAAGGTCTAATAGAGATTTTGCATATAATCGATAATTTGGCCTATGTATGCCATGGATCATACGATGTGATATAAAGATCATACCATATGATATGAAGCTAAAAATGTTAAACTATACAATCTTGTTTAAAGATTATTTGAAATAGTTTTTGTAAGTGCTTTTTTATAAAAAGTGGCAGTGACGACAAAATATGATATGAATTGTATAAAAAAATGAGAAGAGAAGTTAAAGGAAAAGGAGTGTCCATGGAAGTGATATCTCAAAACCATTAGATACGTTAACAAATTAATTGTGATATAAGAGAGTTGCTTTACTAAACTCTAATCTATCATTATGTAATGAAATCATGATATGAACATTAGCATAGCATGTTATCATTTGCATATGTTTTAATATTGAAATAGTCCTTTACTATTATTAATATATAAATGTCTACAAAAAGATTATTATTTAAAAATTAATTAAATATTTATTAAAGCATAAGAAAGGTAAATTCAGTCGATGTAATATAACTAGATTAAAGAGGTGCTAAAATCACATGCAAAGAAATAAAGATTTACATAGTAATATATCAAAACAAATTAAAAAATTAAAAGAAATAAGATAAATTATATGTGAAAGTTGTATTCTAGGGCACTAAGATAAATGAGTATAATGTCCTGAATCATCAAATTAGTTATGAATCAAAATGTTTCTGAGAGCTTGCCAAACACTTAGAAAATAATAGTTAAAATTATTAAAAATAATATTTAAATAGTTAAAGCTCATGGAGATGAGTACAACCACATTTGTTTCATCTTGATCCTATTTTTTAAAATTATAGTAAATTACCAACATAAATAATCAGAAATAATAATGAAGTATTCTTCTAATATTAAGTAAATATATAATAAAGATAAAAAGTTAAATTTAATCAATGAATATATCCAAATTAAAATTATATAAAAATCACATGAGAAGAAATTTAGAGTCACATAATAACCAAACAAAATTGATGAAAAATATTTGAAGAAAATGAGATATATGGTGCAAGAAAGTTACTCTCCAAAAGAATAAAGAGATTGAATGTAATATTCTTGATCATGAAACCACAGTTATTACAATGACTTACAAGGTTTCTCAAAAGAACAAAAAATAAAATATTTTAAAATATAAAAATGATTTTCTAAACAGATCGAGTAGGTGAAGCATTTAGATTTGACATCATTTGGAATTACTTTAAATTAAAATAATAAATAATCCTTAATACTAATAAATTACTATTTTAATATAAATAAATATATATTAAAGAACAAATATCTTTGATCAATCTCCCTTTTTGGATGCAGCTTTTTAAGGAACATCAGATGCATGACATTCAAATTCTTTGAGACTTAATTTAAATCCTTTTCCAATATCATTTTTAAAATACATTCTAGCTTATTCTTCATTTAAAATATCTTCTTCCCATAAGGATAACAGTATTGAATGAAAAGGAGTTTCTTCTTACATCACCATGATATCATCAAGGTGTGCCACCGGGGCTACCTTAAACTTCCTATGAAAGTTCACCCAAAGAATCAAATCAAAACTATCCAAAGGATTCACCAACAAGTTGATCTTTCATGTCTAACTTTCCAAAGTTAATGGTACACCATGGGCAATTTCTACCACAACTTGAACCTTTGCATTCATTATTTTTAGAAAATTAAATAACTTCCTCACTTGCAATCTATATTTCTAAACAAGCGTATTATCCACAAATGTATGTGTCGCACCCATGTCAACCATGGCCATAATTTCTTATCCATTTTTTTTCATCAAGATGTGCATCAACATAGAGTGTGTAACTATCACAAAGGATTGAGCATTTACAAAAGATTGACAAGTACAACAACTTCTCAATCAAATTCCTCATCGGTTTTCTCAACCATAAGAGCATTAAGATTCTCTCTCTTAGGACAATCTTGAGCATGATGAGGTTCATTACACAAGGAAAAACCTCGTTGATTATTAGAGTTATTTGTGCTTTTGAAAGAAGATAACTTTTGCTTTCATTTCCTTCATTTTTCTCATGCCTATCAAAGAACTAAATTTCTTTACATAATCTTTCATGAATCCACTATGCTTTAACCTTTTCAAGGCATCACAAGCCATCCACAAAATGTTGTAAGGGAGAAATTAATTTTTTATTTCTCTTTTGAATTTTTCTTATATATAAATTTTCATCCTTCCATCATTTGCATCATCAACACTATACATTTTTCATCATACTTTTGCTTCTTTGATGAGATACATGGTAAAAAAAAGATAACTTTCTATGCATCCAGCACATGAGTAGATTAAGTATTGCTCCATATTCTATGAGAAATTCTCTAACTCCTTCATATTCCTAATGCCATTGAAGCACTTTTGTTCGAGGATTTTCACGAAGTGCCCATTTTCTTTACTTCTCTAGTACTAATTAGGAGTTATGGCCAAAGCTTATACAATCTCTCTTTTTTATAACAAAGTGCATATGCAATAGTCTTTTTTATTAACTTAAAAATTCCTTCTAAATAAGTTTAAATTATTTAATTTGTGTATGTAATATAAACTTGAGAATTTATTGATGAATATGGTTTCTAAAAAGAAGAAATTAAAAAAAGGAAAAAAGCAAAATGAAGAAATGTTTTTTTACCTCACTTTACTAGAATCACATCTTAAGGTAAGTTTATAATTGAGTTCATCTTCATAAATCATATATTTTCTATTTGGGGTGTTTTGGAAGTGGATCTTGTGTGATTTTGGTGAATTTATGGTTGAGTTTGTTAGTTTTAGTTGTTATGATTCAACCAAGCAATCAAACAAATGATTTGATTGCCAGTGATGGGGCTTTGGCTTTGTGTAAATGGCTCAGTTAGTTGATCATTATTCTAGTGTGCTAAATTAACTAAACAAATATAATTGATTTAGGAAAGACACAATAACAATTGCCTTATTTAATCCTTTCTTTGACGAGTGATTGTTAACATCATACAAGTATGATGAGCTAATCAGATGAATATGATGGGTTTAGAAGAAGTTCAAATAGAGATTTCCCATATAATCGGTAATTTGGCCTATATATGCCATGGATCATATGATTTAATATAGAGATCATACCATATAATATGAAGCTAAAAATGTTAATGTATATAGTCTTGTTTAAAGATTATTTGAAATAGTTATTGTAAGTGCTTTTTCATAAAAAGTGGCAATGATAACAAAATATAATATTAATTGTATAAAAAATGAGCAAAGAAGATAAAGGAAATGGAGTGTCCAAGAAAGCAATATCTCAAAACCATTAGATTCGTTAACTAATTAATTATGATATAAGAGAGTTTCTTTACTAAACTCTAATCTAACATTATGCAATGACATGATGATATGAGCATTAGCATAGCATGATATCATTTGCTTATGTTTAAATATTTAAATAGCCTTTTACTATCATTAATATATAAATGTATACAAAAAGATAATTAATTAAAAATTAAGGAAATATTTATTGAAGCATAAGTGAGATAAATTCAATCAATGTAATATAACTAGATTAAAGCGATTCAAAAATCACATGCAAAGCAATAAAGATTTACATAGTAATATATGCAAACAATTTAAAAAATTAATAGAAATAAGATAAATTATATATGAAAGTTGCATTCCAAGGCACTAAGATAAATGAGTGTAACATCCTAAATCATCAAATTAGGTATGAATCAAAATGTCTCTGTAAGCATGCTAAACCCTTAGAAAATAGTATTTAAAATTATAAAAAATAATATTTAAATAGATAAAGCTCATGGAGATTAGTACAACCACATTTGTTTAATCTCGATCCCCTTGTTTCAAATTATAGCAAATTATCAACATAAATATTCACAAATGATAATGAAGTATTCTTCTAATATTAAGTAAATATATAATAAAGCAAATTATAGCAAATTACCAACAATTTCCTTTTCATCATCGAATCTACATAACTTTATTTTGCCTTGTTTTTGCATTAAGACTTATCCCAACTTTAGGCATTTGCCCTTTCTCTTATTGTACCAATAATTCTTTAGGTGGTGCATTTAATGGTGTCAACGTGTTGCGCATAATTGCTTTGAGGGTGGTGGTCACTTGGATAAGCTTTTTAAGGAAAGTTCTTATCAAATCTTAGTCTTTTTTGCCATTAGATGAGACACTTTTAAGGCAAATTTGCTTTTCCTTTTGGCTTCCCAATAAGTGTGAAGGAGAATTCTTTCTCATTAATGAGCCACAAAATTCTTCTAAAGATTTCTTATGATGGCAATGGAGAATTCATGTTAAAGATTTCTCACTTGTGTAATACGAGAATTTTTTTTATTCGCTTCCTTACAAGCATCATTGAAGAATTAGAGAAATGTTTGAAGGGGCTCAAATTAATGTTATCTTAGATTAATGAGTGATTCAAAGAACTACTTAGGTTTAATGCAAATAGCAAAGAAGATAGAAAATATGCTCTTGTATTACTTAAGAGAGAAATTTGATAGTGGAGGCTACTTCTACAATCATTTGGAAGTTACATCTTCTAAAAAAGTGAAAAAACATGCATTTATATGTCTTGAAATGACTTGTAAAGACTTAATAATCTTGAACTCCTTTAGAAAAATACAAGCATTTGAGTTAACAAAATAAAAATAAAAGTTAGGTAATTAGAGTTGACAAGATCTACTTCTTATTAGGAAAAGTCCCATAAGAAAACGTGTAGATTATACTCGTACGCCTACAATAGGTTGGATTTCTTATCAAAGTGATAGAGGAATCCTCAATAAAGTAGAGTTGGTATTGTCTTAATGTTAGGTACCAACCTAATCACTTAATTAAATAAAAAAAATCAAGTGTTTTGTTCATATAAAATATTGAGTGAGGAAAGTAAATTATATGTAGAGACATGACGATATCTCAAAATCTTTAGTACTACTAAAATAAAATCATACAAATAAATTATCATCATAATATAATATAGATATAACTTGTATAACAATATATATAAAGTTCAAATTGATTTTTTATTTTACTTTCAATTACCCAATCTATACTAAGTATTGCTCACTATGAAATCTTAAGAGTGTGGTCTTCTCTCTTGGTGTCAAATTTGCAAATCTCAATTTAATGGATGCATGATCTGTGATGTAAGCACAAATGATATTTAATTATTTAAAAAGATAAATCCAATAAGACAACTAAACATAAAGGAATGTTAAAATAAACAAATATGTTGAATAAAATAAGAGCCAACTTTTATAAGTTTGAAATCATACTAAATGTCAGTTTTTCCATTCTTTCTAATTTTTAATATTTTATATAATCAACAAGTTCAGTATTCTTTAAATCATTATTCTCATTAGATCCAATAATTATATCAATATATAGCCTCTAATCATCATCTATTAAATCTATCTAAATAATATTAGGTAGATGTCTAATCCAAATATTGATACTCTACGATAACTCCTTAGGTTTAGTGCCCTATGGTAAGTATGGTAGCTATATCTTATGATCAAATTTGGGTCGCTTAGTATCATCCATTATAAATAATGACGTCATAACACATACACTAGGCATATATTTAATGTGAAGATCAATACTTTATAAAAACATCTATTGGGTTTAGTGTCATCAATATCTTAACACACATTAAAAATGTCTAATTAGAAGATCGATACCACAACATCTCCTAGGCATAATATTGAGGACAATATCTTTAAAAAGATATTTTTTATTTTTCTTTTTCAACTATATAATATCATACGATATGTTAATCGAAACTATTGATATATATATATATATATATATATATATATATATATATATATATGTTAGCCTGTTTATTATTATCAAAACTAATATACATTATTTATATTTTAAGTGTTTTTATTTTGTATTGCTTTTATTTACTTTTTTTATGATGCCATGTAACAAATACATGAATAAAATAATGTAAATCATGTAATTAATAAAGTCATGTACCAAGTAATATAAAAAATCATTAATATCATATTAAACTATAATATTTAAGTATTTTCCATCATAATAAATATAATTTTAAAGAAACAAAATAAAATAATGTTATGTTAGATCACAAATTATAAATTTTTAATATTTTTAAATTTTTTTTATTTTAAAATTTTATAATAAAATATATTAAAATTAAATATTACTAAAATAATATTATAATGTTACATAACTTGTTATCCAATTTTTCTATCTAAATATGACAGTCATCTTCCCTTTTGAATTTTAATTTATTTTTAATTTTTTAAAATATTATATTTATGTAATGGCCAGCAAACATCCTAATTATAAGTAATTAAAATAATGTAAATTCTCTTTTTATTATTAAGTTGTTGATTATATCATACTTTAACAATTCTTTAAATGGTATCATACAATTATCTGGAATTAAGTAATCTATATTATATTGTACATATATGATATCGTTATTGTATTACACGATCCGCTTTATTCCTCATGACCTAAATATTAGTTTATTTGAATCTACAAATCTAATAAAACTATCATACTCTATGATAATAATATTGTATTATATGTTCTAATTCGACACCTTATATTTTAATATATTTTTTATGTTATACTATGATCCATATAATCACACTATATGATATAGAGACTTCTTTAGTGATTGTATCATCTGCTTAATCCTATTTTACTAAATGGTTCTATTTCTCTCTGCTAACATCAACCACTTTTCAATATAATTTGACAAATGCATCATATTATACGATTCAACTTTGTTAAAATTATATAACTTCAAATTGCGCCTTACGATCACCAACATTGTACTAATCTACATATTTAGACTTATCAATTCTCTTTCAACTGAAAAAGATCTTGCAATAGGATGTTTATATTATTTTGTATGATAGATTCATCTATGCAACAATAATTGTGCTCTTGGTATTAGTGTGATTAAGCAAAATGACAAGTACAATTATTTTTGACAACCTTCTCATAGATCTATCATAAGCTTATTGTATATTGTGATACCACGACTCCTCTTTCTTCAATGAATTCAACTTAGTAACATAATAGAAAAATATAGAACTTACATCATCGATGATTCAACCTTTGCAACGCTCCTCTAATGGCACAACTCTGCTTCTCAGTTTTCTTATATGAAAAAGCTCATTGGAGCACATAAGTCCACTTGAACTTAGCCTGTATTCGACCTACTAGACCTATTTATAAGCACAGACAACAAGGTCGTGATGACTTGAACTCCTTAAAGCCACTATTGAATTAAGCTTGGGAAGCGAGGGTGCTTAAAATAATTTTTTATCCTACCCATACCATGACTGTTGAGAATTTGAAAATCTTATTCCCATGGGTTTCAATATGACATCTTTATAAAACACCTAAATACTATATTATTTACAAATATGTCATCTTATTTAATATTTTTTTATAATGATATCTAGAAATTACATATATACCCCATCAAAATCTAATATTTATATATTTATAAATATATTATTAACAAATTAGTTTTAATTTAAGCAAAATTTTCTAAAATTATAAATTTAACATGATGTATTTTATACTTTAATATTTATAAATTTATCAACTACTAATTAGATTTGACATAAATCATAAGCTTTAAAATTTCAAAACTATCTTACATGTCCATATTATAATTACATTTATACAATTATCTTTAATTATTTATAAGAAATTTTTAAGATCTTTAAAAATTACAAACTCAATGTCATTGAGTTCATCTCCCAACAGTTCTATTTTTTGTTCTTCAAGTAAGTAAATTTATTGCCTTCATTTAAATGCTAAATGTCACTTCCTATTAAAGTTTGTGCATCAACAAAGAATGACCAAATATTATCTTTCTTCTTTTATTTCCATGGAGGTTGTGATGCATGTGGTGACACAAGACATTGTCAAAATGATAGTTAAACTTTACACTTACCTCCTTAGGTGCCAACATTGCTAGAAGACATGGGTACGAGATTGGTGAATCATGTGCATTATCTCGTTAGACGATAGCATTGTAAGCGATGGCAATTAAGTCTTGATTGTCCAACCTCAAGCTGTTGGTATTATCAAAAAAGGTTCTAAAGCTTTACATCTCTATTATTTATCATATAATTATATTATATATTGATAACAAAAATTTGTGATGCACATTTATGCATCATAAAAAAGTAATAAATATTATCAATAAAGGTGTTCATATTGATAGATTATAATTTAATAATAATATTAAAAAAAATTAAAATTTTCGAAATTTAGTGATAATACCCTAATATTTTAATTTAATATATTATTAAATTTATTTTTATTAAAATACTTTAAAAATTTTAATCCCACATTAATGCGTAGAGAAATCCTAGTGTCGCCAATCAAATTCAAAATAATACTCCCTTCTTTTTTAATAAATTATTAATATATAGTAATTATCTTTTGTATTTAAACATTTGTCATCACGAAACTGCATAAGCTCCTTGGCTTGGTTCTTCTGAGCTTCCCTTTGAATAGGGTTTTGTTAATTGATCTATAGAAATGGTGATGGCGGTGAACCTCCTCTGACCAGATTCCTTCTCTACATCTGGAAAGGTAGCCGATAGGCTGAGTCTTCCTGTGCTTCAATCCAGGATGAAGCTAGACCTAGAAGGATATGAGGCGGAGCTTCTGCTTATCTACGGCCACTTCGAATCGTCCCTACATCTCTTCCTTCAGCAATCTACGCTCTGTTCATCGTCTGACCTGGTGGTCTCGAAGGATCTCGGTGACCTCAAGATGTTCTTGGAGCACATGACCCCATACTATCCCCGATGCTTTATTGAATTTCCTCATTAATCTCTTATTTTCTTCAATCCGAAGTTCGGACCCTTTCGTCTTCCCTTCGTTCCAATCTAGCACAAGCCATCCTCCTCCTTGTCAATGAGAAGGTTCGTTATTTTCTTTTATTTTTTTGTCGAATCTGTTATAGCATCCAGTACACTTCAATTTGGAGGGCCACCAGTACTCAACATATTTCTATTCAGCATTTTAATGGGTGGAAATATCTTTTGTTTGTACTGATTGAAGTTATATTTTAAACTGGGCATTAGAGAAAATGGGAAACACGTACATCCCACTTACTCCAAAGTTTCTTGTATTTTCCCAGAATATCCATTAGTTTTGTGTATTTTGTGAGATCAATTGATTGTAGAAAGTAAAAATAATTTCACTTTCTCCATTCATTTCGATCTCCCTGCTCCATTTTGTAGCAGGTGAGTGTGAATATATATTTGATGTGGAACCCAAGCAAGTTTGGAGCAACGACAAAAACATGATCAACTTTCTCTTGTCAAAACATCATGAAATATATATTTGTTTAAGGGACACCTCCGATTTATAATTGACACGCAAAGGTTAAATAAATTACTTGCTTGTGTGGGGGACCACTAGATAGTTAACATCCCTTCTTTGATGCCATTTTAATCTTTGTCACAGTAATTCTAAAAAACTTACATCATCGATGACTCAAACCTTGGCAACTCTCCTCTATGGCACAACTTTGCTTCTCAATTTTCTTATTTGAAAAAGCTCATTGGATTTGGCATACTAGACTTATTTATAAGCTGGGACAACAAGGTCGTGAAGACTTGAACTCTTCAAAGCTCACTATTGAATTAAGCTTGGGAAGTGAGGGCAGTTAAAATCATTTTTTATCATACCCGTACCATGACTGTTAAGAATCTGAAAATCTTATTCCTCATGAGTTTCAACATGACATTTTTATAAAATACTGAAATATTCTATTATTTACAAGTATATCATCTTATTTAATATTCTTCTATAATGATATCTACAAATTACATAACATATTGCCATTAAGGTTGTAGAGGCAAATATTATTCATTTCTGTTAGAGTATAGTATACGTGATTTGTGCATGTTATACAAGATGCTCAACATATTGTATGTTAGGTTATAAAAGTTAAGGAATTAGCAATAATATACGATTAACCGTAGAGTGGTTTTACATAAAACATATAATGCAACTAATTTAATGTATGGTATGCTATTAAAAAATTTTACAAAATATATAATACATTTAGTATAAAATATGTCATGCTAATACTATATTAGGAGGAAAAATAAAGATGATAATTTGAGTGAAAAAATCATAAGAAATATGGTGTGTGTGTGTGTGTGTGTGTGAATGTATATATATATATATATATATATATATATATATATATATATATTTAAAATATTATTTGGTGATAAATATGCATGTTTATATTTGTTAAGAATAAAAAAATTAATTTGAAAAAGATGTTTTCATCCTAAATTCAATTAGTAAAACATGTAATTAAGATATATGCACAATATTAAATTAATATATAAAATGTTTCATAATTAAAATTTTTATGCATATTATTTATTATTTTTTACTCTTACATAAAATATGATTTTTCTAAGAGGTTGATTATTATTTTCTTAGTATATCATTTTATATTTTAATAATATTTATATTTCATGATATGCATGATAATATATATGCTTTCATAAAATAATGCATACAAAAATAGAATTTTGTTATTCTAATATCTTAAAATTTTGCTCTATATAATATATTACAAATCTTGAGATTTGATTGAATAATTGTAATTATGAGAATTTAAATAAAAATAAAATTAGTTTTTTTAATAATACATTTACTAATTCAAATAAATAATAATAATTTTATGTTGAGAAGTGTGTCATTTTTTTAAATGAAAATAAAATTTTATTAAAGCATATAATTAAAAAGAACTCTCTTTGAATAATATAATTGTAGTGTACTAATAATGTTTTATGACCTACATAATTAATTATAATTTTTTGAATAATACATATATATATATTATTAATATTTAAATGGAAAATAATATTTTTAAATTTAAGCGAATTATCTTTAAGAAGATTAGTGTTAAATAAGTTATTACTAAAAGTTTCAGGTAGTTTAGAGATGTAGCTAATGAAAGAAAAATGGAGGGAGAGAAGGAGAAAAATTGAAAATAAAGAAAAGAGGGAAGAAGAAAGTTTCAATTCAAGAGGACAACAAGAAAGAGAAGAAAAGAATAATGTTGGTCATAAGGAGACCAGCAAGGAAAACAGAAAGGAGACTTATGGAGGAGGCTTCTAGAAGCAAGTTAAAGCATGAGAGGAAGAAGGAAGAACCCATGGCCTTCAAAGCAACCAAATGTTATTCGGATTCCACTTCTACCTCTTCCATGGATTTGGAGGATGAGATATGTTTTCATGTTAATGGTTTAGCAAAACATTTGGCAAATTTTCTTAATAGGAAATGGAAAAAGATGAGCAACAAGGAAAGGAAGAGGCCACCAACTTGTTTTGAGTGTGGTCAAACCAGCCATATTAAATTGGATTGTCCAAAACTTAAAGACAAGCATATGAAAGAGGAAAAGAAGAACAAGAAGAAGAACTTGAAGAAAAAGAAAGCTTTCCAAGCTACATGGAGTGCTTTTGAAGATTCAGATTTTTCAAGCTCAAGTAGAGGAGAAGAAGGGATGATTTGTTTTATGAAAAATGAGGCATCTTCAATATCTTCAAGTGAAGAAGATGAAGAAGAAAATGAGGTAAGCACTTGCACAAGAGATATTTTAGAAAGTAATTATATTGAAATTATGAATGGATTTAATTCATTAATGAGTGCTCATAAGAAATTGAAAAAGGCTTACAAAAAAAAAGTTGAATTACTTGATTTTGTTATAAAAGAAGATGGAAAGAAAAGAATAGAAAATCAACATATATGTGACGAAAAGGCTTCCCTTATCATTGAGAATACTTCTTTAAAGCATGATATTTTACTTTTGAAAGAAAAATATGATTTTTTTTGCATGCTAGAGTTAAAAAACTTCACATACTTCTTATGCTTCACATGCTTATTGTTCTTCACATGTCTTCAATTTTGAAAAACCTAAATACGTAAGCATGCCTAGGCCATCAAATAATATTTTTTAAATTGTTGTAAACCTAAACATGATATAAAAGATTGCTTCTTTTAGAAGAAATATATATTCATAAAAAAAATTTAGATGAATTGTTAGGAATTAGAACATGCAATCTCCACTTAGTGCTCAACCCAAGCTTTCTTAGGTTCCTAAGAGTAGAACATAGAAGACTAGAAGAAAATGTCTCCAAAATATTTGTAGACATTTTAGGATAGGTCTAGGACATTTATATAACTTAAATTGATGATTTAATTTAGTGGTATGTTTGTAATTTAGATTTTACACCTTATACAGTCAAAGTAAAGAAGAAAATTAAAAACCACATCCTCGATATTCATCCATTAGCAAAGATTATAGAACCTTTAATCTAGAATCTCCTAAGATAGAGGAAATAATATATATTATGTTTGATGAGTCTATCTAACTAGTTAGTGAGAAGTATTTAGAAGATGAAATAAAATTAGTAAAGAACTTAGATTTGAATAAGAATGAAGAAAAATTAGAAAATATTGAAGTAGAAAAAGAAAAAAAACAAGTTACATAGAGGATGGAAATTTGCAACCTCACATCCAAAGGATTTGATCATTGGGAGATGATTTACTAGTTGTTTAGATTTATGTTGATGATACTATTTTTGGTAGTACAAAAAAAGAAAGGCAAAGAATTTGGAAATCTTATGACAAAAGAATTTGAAATGAGCATGATGAGTGAGCTAAATTTATTTTTCTTAGGATTTCAAATAAAACAACTTCAAGAATATGGTTTAGAAGTCACATATATACCTATTAGAATTGATAACACTAGTACATTAGCATTAGCCAAGAATCAAGTTCATTAATCTAAGACTAAGCACATAGATGTTAGATATCACTTTATAAGAGACCAAGTGGCCAAAAGATTAGTAGAATAAGAGTATGTTCCCATTAAGCTTGAATTAGTTGACATTTTTCCCAAACCCTTACCATTAGAGCAATTTCAAACATTGAGGGAACAATTAGGAATTTTAGACATTGCTTTGGGTTTACTCCCCTTTGCTGGTGTCAAAGGGGGAGAATAGTTAGGAGTTAGTGGAGCATAGAGATAGTGGGAGCATGTTAATTCTTAATTTTCTCCTTAAAAATTTATTTCTATTTTCTTTGTCACATTTTTGTATTTAAAACATATATGTCTTGCCATCATCACAAGGTAGGGATTGTTACATCCTTGTGTTTGATGAGTCAAGCATAAATGTTTATATCTCATATGGGCTTGCTTTAAGTGAAATTGTCAATATTCAATTAAGTCAAGCCATGAACTTTAAATGTCTGAAATAGTTGTCTTCAAGACTCTTCGAGTGAAGGAAAGCTTCAAGGAAACTAAAGGAATGCACCAAAATCTTTATACATGAATATCTCTTTATTTTGCTTAAATTTGATATGTCTAAATTTTGAGATGACGTGGCACAATAGTAGCATTATTTATTAAAAATGTTATAAGTTTAATATTTTTTCAATTTTTATTTTTGGGCCAAGCATTATTAATGAAAAGTATAGACATCAGTATTTGATTTTTTAAAATTATTTAGGAATAATTTTTCATGAATTTCTTTTCATAGACATTTAAGGTAGTTGTAATACTACCATAATATAAAATTATTTTGGTATACTTATACTCAAAATTTTGGCACAAAATTCTCACAAAATACTATAAAACCACTTTAGTCTGAGAAATTTTCACTGTAGCATTGGGTCGGTAAACCTGACCCTACAGTTGGTCCGTCCAGGCTTAAGGATTTAAAAAATAAAATAAAGTAAAAATTGTTTGATAGACTCGAAAGGGGCGAGCGAAGCCTAAAGGCCAATGAAAGAGCTGTTGAACGGAACAAGTGAGAAATTAGCCCGCAGCTGCTGAACAGAACAAGTGCGAACTGAGCCTACAGAGAAAGCTAACCAGAGCAAGCGCAAAATCAAGCCAACCAGGGCCAAGTGATGAAATCTTGATCGAGGAAAGGGTCAGGCAACCCCAAACGACTCGAGAGACAAATGGACCAATGGTGTTGTAGAGAACAATGGTAAAGACATTTGGAATATGTAGGACTAAACTTCCATTCGATTATCAAAGAAGGTGGAAGGGCAGGCATGATCTGATGGCTTAGATTAATCTAGGAAAATTACTGTATGATAAATGAGAAAAACACCAAGCAGGAGATTCGAAACCAAGCAAGATCTACAAGAGGATCCAGAACCATTACTGTAAGTTTCTATTTTAGTTGTTTCTAGACAAATTGTTTTAATATATGTAGGATAACCAATGTGCCATCCGTTGGCCTAGATCAAGGCCGCCTAGATCCAATGGCCTGGATTGGTCTCAATTTGTAAATTCGAGATTCAATCGGAATCATCCATTTCAGGCTCCAAATCGAACTGTGAATACTTTTTGTCCGTTCCCCAAACGACTAGATCATTTTCGAACCTTCAGGAGTGGATTTAGAGCTCAAATTATGCTCTATAAATATAGAATGATGAAGAACTCCTACAGGTTACAATTGCTAAGATTTCAATGCTTTCAAATCACAATATCGAGCAATTATAAGTGCATACGGTGCTTCCAAAGTCACAAAGTGAAAGCTATAAGAAGGAACCCAAAATTAGAGGTTTTAGCTTCAACTATTTTTCAATCTCTATTCTTCTCTCTTTTTGGTATTGTGTGTGCCTCATATTTTTCTTAAAATTATCTTAAGTTTTGCCAATTATTTGTATTTTTTTGTTTGGGGTAATGGCATCCTGGCAATTATGCAAAAGCTTGGGTTTGAGTTGAGCCTAAAAAAACTCAAGTTGGTTCGAGATTAGCAATAGGAAAAATCTCAAGTAGGTTTGAGGTGAACCGTACGAAAATCCTCGCTTGTAATTTGGTGATTTTATTGTTCTTTTCCCAAGACCGGTTGGGTGTGGATGTAGGCTCAATTTTTCAGTCGAACCACCTTAAAAATATTTTGTGTACTATTCTTTTTTATTCTTGCTTAAAATATTTGAGTTTTAATTGAAACCAAAGATCGAAAGAAAATTTTATTTATTATAATTCACCGTATCTTGTTGGATTGTCTTGAGCACAAAGCACTTCAATTGGTATCAAAGAGAGGAATCCCAGATTACGTGAGTAACATCACGTGGCAAATCCACTCATGCTAAGTGAAGGATTTCTCACATTCTTTGTGGCTTTGTTATTTTTTGTTTTATGGCTTCTTCTTTGGTTTATGTGGGTGCAACCTTGTCTGAAGGTTTTTCTTCAATTCGGCCTCCCTTGTTTAAAGGAGAATTTTACATATACTGTAAAAATCGTTTTAGAATTTTTATTCAATCTATTGATTTAGAAGTATGGGATGACTAAGCCTTGTGAAGTTCTAAGAAATCCTTTTACTAATGAAGTCAAGCCCTTTAGTGAGCTTAATGTTAAGCATAAAACATTGGCTCAATTGAATGCTTGGGCCTTGAACTATATTCATTATTGAATTTCTCCTAGTTTATTTACACAAATTATAAATTTGCATACGGCATTTGAGGTGTGGAAAAAACTCAAAATAACTTACAAGGGCATCTCACAAATGAAAGAGACGAAAATCAACATCGTCACCCATGACTATGAGCTTTTTAGAATGAATCCTGGTGAGAGTTTTAAAAGTATGTTTTTAAGATTTAATGATGTAACAAATGGCTTGATAAATCTTGGAAGGGCATTCTCAAATGGTGACCTAGTAAGAAAAATTTTGAGAATCCTTCCAAAGGAATATGATCTCCTTGCAACCGCTATTAAAGTGGCTAAATATGTCAACAAACTTTTATTGGATGAAGCTCTTGGCAACTTCTCACTGCCAAAATAGAGATGACTAGGAGACTTATGGAAGAGGCTTCTACAAGTAAGTTAAAGCATGAAAGGAAGAAGGAAGAACATATGGCCTTCAAAGCCACCAAATGTGATTCAGATTCCACTTCTACCCCTTCCACAGATTTGGAGGATAAGGTAAGTTTTCATGTTAATGGTTTAGCAAAAAATTTGGAAAAAAGAAATGTCAAATAATACTTTTTAATTTAAGCCAATTATCTTTAATAAGATTAGTATTAAATAAGTTATTACTAAAAGGTTTAGGTAGTTTAAAAATGTAGCTAATGAAAGAAAAATGGAGGAAGAGAAGGAGAAAAAGAGAAAATAAAGAGGGTAGAAGAAAGTCTCAATTCAAGAGAACAACAAGAAAGAGAAGAAAAAATTGTGTTGGTCATATGGAGAGTAGTAAGGAAGACAAAAAGGAGATTTACTATTACTATAAGAATCAAGAAGGGGAAGAACGTACTAGAAAGCTACTACAATGAGTGAAAATAAAAAAGGTTGAAATTATATTTTTTTATTGAACTTATTCATTTTTATAAAGTAATTAGTGGTTTTATTTTATTGTACAAGCTAAGAATGTTGTCATAATTAATTATGGGGGTTTAGAGTTGTCTTATTATAAAATATAATTGAATTTAGGCCTTATCATTTTATTTGGAGGTGAGTCTACTATATGACAAGACTCAATATACAATATGATTATCAATAATTTGTTTAAGGAGTTAATAAACATATCATACAATTAAGAGAATATAGAATATAATTAGAGTTAAGTTTGTTCAAGAAGAAAGGTTATTGTGTGGTCCAACAATCTCTTCATATCATAGTTGGAGCGATCATAATGTACCATGAGCTTCTCATACAATATGATTAGATAAAGGTCAAAGAGTAAGATGGGATTCTGATAACCATATAAAGGGAGTTGAAGGAATCACACTGTTTGATGGAGAGGCAATATAATACATTAAGTGAAGAATTAATAATAATGATTTAGTGAGATGCAAATGTTACAACACGATGGGGGAATCATATAGTTGATGTTTTTGTAGTAGAAGAGAAAGTAGAGAGAATACTTTGGGTTATATAATGTTAAGGAATTTTAGATGTTTTCATTATTAAGGATTATATAGCAACTCATGTGCATGCATCTATGACTTTGTAGAAAAACTTAAAGAAAAAAAAAGTGGAATAAGAATCTTTACCTTAAATTTAGGTAGAAAAGTTTGACAATGGTAATATAAATATAATATTAAATTAATAGATAATTTATTCTTAAATTAAGATATCTTATAAGCCATTTTATATTTTGTATATTTGGATATATGACATAGTTATCTTGATAAGAAGTATTTGTATTACATTGGCACATAGCTTTTGAATTTCTATGGATCTTTTATATGCTTATTTTATAATAAGGTAGATACATTAAATCATACAAATAGCATGAGAACTAGTTTATATTAGAAATATAATATATAGATTTTATTTTAAGTTATCGCATGATATTTAAAATAAGTTTAGATTAATTAAAATTAAATAAAAAATAATATTGAGTTTTCTTGAAACATTATCCTCATGTTATATGAATATATAGTTCCATTCGAATGTGTAGAGTGTTCAAGATACTTATTGGATATTGGCTCATCACATTATCTAGTGTCATTAATACTTTGTGTTTGGTGGCTTAGGTATTAGTTTAAGACCTTGTACCTAAATGGATAATTTGGATTATTATAAGTATTTTGTTTAGGAAAATAAAACTATTATTTTATAGTAAAGATTATGGAAGAGATTGTTAAAATCCTTTATCCAAACTAGATAAGGTTGTCTTGACAGTCAAGTATGTTATCCTTCTAAGTGTCAAATATATGACCCTTAATAATCAACTTCTTGAGGATACTGGATGCTTTCGATTACTTCATTAAATAGCTTAGTAAACTTGTCTAATAATTGAATCCAATTATTAGTCTCAATGTTATCAATTGTTTCACTATCAATCATCTTTGTCTCTTTGCAACACATGTACAATAATGTAATCATGTTGCTTGATTTGCATAAGATTGGAGCATAGTTGTGGTGACCAAGCTTGCCTTTCTAGGGATCGGGTGTCACATTCCCTATTTTTTTATTTTTTCTTAATACTTTAATTTTGAAATGTACTTTTTATAAAAAAAATTATACAAATGCATTATTTTTCAAAACATTTGGTATGCTCACATATCCAAAACAAATGAAAAAATATGCCTAAACTTCAAAATCAATTTTATGTGAAGCCAAATATATGAAAGAACACAATGATCATATTACAATACACAATTAACATGTCCAATAAAACCAAGTATATGTCTAACTTATTGTAAAACATTTGAGGCATGACGAATAAGAGGGGATGAGTGAATTGCTTATTTAAGAAAATTTTCATTTCCAAAAATTAGTAAAAAAGCTTTTCGACCTTTAAATTTTTTTATTAATGAAATAAAATTTCTCTATAATAAACAAAATACACACAAGAGTTTTTAGGTGCTTTAACCAAAACCTGTGCCTACATCCACCCTCGATCCCCGATCAGGCTTCCATTAACTATTTTCTTTTTGTTGAAGCTAGGAGAGATAAACCAAATACATATCAATATTTTAATGAGACCAAAATCAGAGAAATTCAGGTTACTAAAAAAAATTTAATAATTTACAATTTTTTGCTCACAAAAATCCCTACATCATTAATTCTTTAAATAAGTTAATATTTTAAAATTTTATAAGTATGTAATAAATATAAATAAGATAAATTTAAAATATAATACAACAAAACTAAACAAATAAGTTAAAAAAATACTAAAAATAAAAAATATTTTGAACAATTAAAAAATAAATATTTAATTAGACAAAACTTATTGCGATATAAATCAAGTATAACATCATGGTTCATCAAATAAGATATAAATGAAAATATCTTATTCGTAATTCAAAAAGTCGAAAAAATGAAACATTTTAAAATATAAAAATAAATATTAAAATTAAAATAGCTCTTTGAGATGAGTCTAATGATATTTATTATATTTTGACCAGGCATTGTATAGGATTATTATGAATTATCAAGAGAAATAACCATATATATTTATAAAATATTATTTCAATTTTAAATAAATATATATTAAAGCTAAGGTGAGATAAAATGAAACAATGTAATATAACCGAATTAATGCAAGATAGACCTCACACAAAAGAAGATTATAGTTTGATACTAACATAACAAAATAAAGAAAAAAATTAAAAGAAAAAAATTAAAAACGTATAAGAAAGTTGCATTAAAAAAACCTAAGGAGATAGTTTAACATCTATGATCATCAAATAAGATGTGAACAGAAATGTTTCATAAAGCATGTCAACTACTAAAAATAAATGATTCAAAAAAACATAAATGAAATTTTAATTGGGTAAAGCTTGTTTAAATGACTCCAATGGCTTTTGTTATAAAGGAAGAAAATAATAAATAATAATAACAATAAAACTTTTTAATATTAAGAAAACATATATTAAAGTAGAAAAGAGATAAATCAAATCAACATAATCTAACCAAATCAAAGTGACATAATCCTCATAGAAGAGGTGACTTAAGGTTATATTGTAATATAACAAAATAAAAACAAACAATTTGTAGAAATAAGATAATTGTATAGAAAAATTACATTCAAAGATACCAAGGTGACAAGGTATGGTATCCTCAATTATCAAGTCATGTATAAATAAAAAAATATTTTAAAAGAAGAAAAAATCTTAGAAATTTTTTTTAAAAATATAAAAACAAAATATTTAATTAAAGAGAGCTCAGTGAGATGAGACTAAAAGGGTTTTTTTAATCTTAATCAAGCCTTATTTAGTATTACTACAAATTATGAATATAAATGATCACAAATAATAATATTTTCTTATTTAAATATTCAATGAAGTTATATTAAAGCAAAGATGATATAAATAAAAGTTATGTAACAAAACAAAATCAAAATGATATATATGCCACATGATAAGAAATTTCGAGTTGCATAACAATATAGCCAAATCAATGTGAAACTTTTGTATAAATGAGATAAATTTTACGAGAAAGTTGTGTTCAATTATACAAATCCAAATATCTTAAGAAGCAAAAAAAAAAAAGAAATAGAAAAAAAAATTTAAAAATTTAAAAATTTAAAAATTTATAATTAATAAAATAGATCTCTTGTAGACGAGTTCAATAATATTTATTTTATCTTGGTCAGACATAGCTTGGAATTACTGTAAATTGTAAAGGCAAATAAGTGTAAATATGTATTAATGCTAAAAAGTTTATAAATAGAATTAATAAAATATGACCAAATCAAAGTGATGTTAAGTTTGCATGAGTGGGTAATTTGAGTTTCATAGAAATATAACCAAATAAAAGTGAAACATTTCAAGAAATCCAAATATGATACAAATAGAAATATCATAAAAAGCAAACAAAAGTATTAGAAAATAAAATATTTTAAAATTCAAAACTGTATATTTAATAAAATAGATATCTTGTAGATGAGTTCAATAATATTTATTTTATCTTGGTCAGACTTAGCTTGGAATTACTGTAAATTGTATTGACAAATAATAGTTAATATGTATTAACATTAAAAAGTTTATAAATAGAAAAAATAAAATATGACAAAATCAAAGTGATGTTAAGTTTACATGAGTGGATAATTTGAGTATCATAAAAATATAACTTAAAAAAAGTAAAATATTTCTAGAAATGAGATAAATTATATGAGAAAAGTTGTATTTCAAAATACTAATGGAATAAATAAAAAAAAATATAATATAACAAAATCTAAGTGATATTAAATTTACATCTGTAGAGAATTTGAGTTTCACCATAATATAATAAAATATTTTTTTTATGAAATGAGACAGTATTTCAAAAAAGTTGCATTCAAAAATACTATGGAGGAAGTGTGCAACAACCTTGTAAGAATCAAAATATCTTATAAAAGTGCAAAAACCATGGATAATAAAACATTTACATTTATAAAACTTATTAAACTAGAAAGGTGATGATGTTTTATATGTCTCAATTAGAACTTGTTTAGATTTATTATAAAATATCAATTTAAATAAGTGTAAATAATAATAAATTAGTATTTTTATATTTGATAAATGTATAATAAAGCTAAAATAAGATAAACTAAAAGAATTTATAATATCTAAATAAAAACAATGTAAATGTCACACCATAGAATTGTCAGAGCTACATAATAATATATCCAAACTAAAGAAAAATCTTTGATCAAAGGAGTTAAATTATTTAAAAAACTTGTATGGTAAAGTTATCCTCCAAGGTATCAAGGAGATCAAGTATAACATCCTCAATGATGGAATCAAGTATAAGTAAAAATATCTTATAAAGTAAGAAAAAAATATAATAAAAAATATATAAAAATAATAAATAAATATTTAATTAAATAGAGCATATTAAGACAAATAAAACCAACTTTTATTTCATCTCCTTAAAAACACATTTTATAGAAAATATGAATTACAATAACAAATAAGCATAAATAATAATAAAGTATCATCTTAATAATAAGTAAATATATATTATAATTGAAATGTGTTAAATTAAAATAATGTATTACAACTAATAAAAGTGATTAAATGGTCACATTGGAGGAGATATAAAGTTAATAAGTAATATAACCAAATCAAATAAAACAATTTGTGTAAAACTAATAAATATTATAAAAAAATTGTGATCCAAGATTCTAAGAAGATCTGTTGTAGTATCATTGACTGTCACAAGAAGTTTGGGTTGAAATGACTTACAAAGCATATAAAAACTTTTGAAAATAATTTTTTTTAAATTATAAGAAATGAAATTTTAATTGAGTGGAACTCTATAAAATGACAATAATGGTATTTGTTTCATCTCCATTGAAACTGGTTTATAATTTCTTGAAATTACCAAAGTAATTACAAATCTTTATTTTAATATTATGTAAATTTATGTTAAAGCTAAAGTCAGATAAATTAAAATAATTTAATACAACAAGACTATAGTGATGTAAGGTTACAAGAGAGAACATTTAGAGCTTCATAGAAATATAAGAAAATCAAAGCAAACAATTTAAAGAATTAAGATAAATTGTATAGTAAAATTTAATTTCATGTTGATTTGGTGGTTGGTGTAACATGTCAATCATAAAATTAGGTAGAAAATAAAATACCTCGTAAAGAGTGCCAAAATGATTGAAAATAAAATATTTGAAAATAATTAAAAAAGAATTTTTAATTAGATGGAACCCATGAAGACGAGTTTAATGACTTTTGTTTCATCATAATCAAACCTCCTATTTTATTATTAAGAAATATCAAAATAAAAGATAAATAATCATAAGCTATTATTTTCTTATTAAGTAAATAATTATTAAACTTATATGATACAAATTAAGGCAATATAATATAAGAAAATCAAGAACATATGAATGTAGCACAATAGATAAAGTTTACTAGAATGTTGCATTCCAATATACTCAAGAGAATGAGTGTAACTTCGTGATTATCAAATTAGGTAAGAATTATAATATTTTTATTAGGAATACAAAAATATAAAGTAAAAACTATTTTAAATCAAAAAAATAAATAATATATAAATAAAATAAACCCAAATCGATGTGAAGGCCCTATGAGGGTTATTTACAGTATCGTTATAATAAATGAAAATCTAAGTGAAAACTAGAAACAATGATATGAATTGTATGAGAAAGTTATTCTGCAAGATAGTTAAGATGTAAAGTGTAACATACTCAATAATAGAATCATATATGAACCAAAACATTTGGTAAAGTTTACCAAAATTCTTAAAAAAATATTTAAAAATATCAAAATTAATAATTCACTTGATAAAGCTCATGAAGATGAATCCAAAGATGTGTGTTGTTTCTTGATCAAACCTAGTTTAGAAAAACTTTACATTACCAAAGTAAATAAAGATAAATCATAATAAACTATAATTTTATTGTAAAGGAAATATATATTAAAGGAGAAATGTGAAATATTGAAGAAATGTAATGTAACCAAATCAATGTGATGTAAATGTAATATTACATGAGATTTAGAGTTACATTATAATATAAAAAAAATCAAAATGAAACATTCGATGAAATGATATAAAATATATGTGAAAGTTATATTCCATGATACAATGGAGATTGGGTATAATATTTTTGGTCAACAAGTTAGATATGAATAATGCAGATTGGGTATAATACGATGGAGATTGGCATTGTAAAAATTCTTATTGGGTGCATATAAAAAACATTAAGTAATAACTTGGGGTCTCCTAGGTCGAGGATCACAAAGGAGGATAAGAAACACCAGGAGAATAAACTAAAATTCTATTTGTCTTTAGAAAAGTGTTTGTTCTTTAAGTAGGCAAATTTGCTGCCTTTAATTAAACCCTAAGTGTCACTTCCTATTTGAGTTTATGCATCTACAAAGAATGACCAAATATTATCTTTCTTCTTTTATTTCCTTGGAGGTTGTGTTGCATGTGGCGATACAAGACATTGTCAAAAGGATAGTTAAACTTTACACTTACCTCTTTAGGTGCCAACATTGCCAGAAGCATTGCCTTGAGGGCAATGGTAGTTTATGATTAATGCACCAGACATGGGTACGAGATGGATGAATCATGTGCATTATCTCCTTAGGCGATCGCATTTCTAGAAATGACAACTAACTCTTAATTGTCCAACCTCAAGCTTTTGGAACTTAAGAGTCTAAAATTAAGTAAAAGAATATAAAAAGTTTGACTTTTATCATAAGATTCTCAAACTTTACATCTCTATTATTTATCATATAACTTTATTGCAGACTGATGACAAAAAATTGTGTTGCACATTTACGCATTTTAAAATTATAATAAATTTTATCCATAAATATGTGTTTATTGATAGATTGTTATTAAATAATAATATAATAAAAAATATTATTGTTATCAAAATTTAGTAATAATACCCCAATATTTTAATTTAATATACTATTAAATTTATTTTTATTAAAATATTTTAAAAATTTTAATCTCGTACTTATGCATGGAGCAATCCTCGTGTCGCCAATAAAATTCAAAACAATACTCCCTTCATTTGTTTAATAAATTATTAATATATGGCAATTATCTTTTGTACTTAAAAATTTGCCATCCTGAGACCGCATGAGCTCTTTTGCTTGGTTCTTCTGAGCTTCCCTTCGACTAGGGTTTTGTTAATTGATCTGTAGAATTGGCGAAGGTGGCAAACCTCCTCTTCCTTGATTCCTTCTCTGCATCTGGAAAGGTAGCTGATAGGCTGAGCCTTCCTATGCTTCAATCCAGGATGAAGCTAGACCTAGAAGGATATGAGGCGGAGATTCTTCTTATCTATGGCCACTTCAAATCATCCCTACATCTGTTCCTTCAGCAATTCACGCATTGTTCATCGTCGAACCCGATAGCCTCGAAGGATCTCGGTGACTTCTAGATGTTCGTGGCACACATGACCCCATAATATCCCCGACTTCTCGCTGAATTTCCTCATTAGTCTCTCATCTCCTTCAATCAAAAGTTCGGACCCTCCCGGCTTCCCTTCGTTCTAATCTAGCACAATCCATCATCCTCCTTGTCAATAAGAAGGTTTGTTATTTTTTTATTTTATTTTTTGACGAATCTATTATAGTGTTCGATACACTTCAATTTGGTGGGTCACCATGATTCAACATATTTCTATTCAACATTTTAATGGGTGGAAATATCTTTTGTTTGTACTGGTTAAAGTTATATTTTGAACTGGGTGTTGGAGAAAATTGGAAACTTCCACTTAATTGAGCTATAAGAGAAGATTATAATTGTTGATAAGTTGTTAGACTTGATTAGGCCTTTCTAATTGTTGATCTAGGTAAAAGTTTGAATTCCCTCTGCAAATAACAAAACAGGCATTTTTTCCCATGATTTCTTGAATATAGAACCTTAACTATTTCTTGTTAGGCCGTATATTCTTTTGCTAGATTCTTATATTAAAAAGTTTTAGGCTACCAACACTAAATTCATATTCCGTTATTGTAATTAGAAAAATGGCCCTTTAACACATCAGGTGAGGTCAGACACATTGATTCTAAGATGCTATTATTTCTATTCATTAATTGCTTTTCTTCTGGATCCAAAGTTGTTAAAGCCATTTCTAATAGTAAATAGCCATTTTTTTGTTCTATATTTTTTTACTTTTTTATAGGAAAGATTTCAATAATGTACTTCTCTTATAAAATCACAAAGTGAACTTCTTAAAATAACAAAACTATCTAGATTGATTTTCTTTAGAATTGTCTACAATTGGTAGAATGCCATCTTTCACCTTTATAATAAGTTACTTTTGAAACTTAAAAGCTTTATCCATATAGCAATTATTCTATTTGTGTGTATGTACTCACACATTGACATTTGATACCATGTAATTTTAATATATGCAATTTTAATTTTTTTTATTCTTTTCTAATACTTTATCAATATAAAGCCTCCTTATACACTCATTATTACTTTGTTATACATGTTTTTCATAATTTCAATATGTCCAATGCTAACTTCTTTTTTAATTTTCTAATGCCTTTTCAAGCATGTGAGGGAAATATTATAATAAATAATTAATTTGAGTTCATGATGATTCTCTTGTGGAATTAAGAAAATGTATTTTGTTCCTTGAAATAATAATAAGAAATTGTTACAATCATTTTATGTTCTTCATTAAGCTCTTTAATCTCATAATAAACATTCATTACATTATCTTTCATAGACTTATCCAAAATTGTACTAAGCCATTTCTTTTTCAATTCTTACTTGAGTATTGACATTTTTATCCTAAAATTGGTAAACCTTGGTTTTCTAACAATGTGCCTAGTTTGTTGAACACTAGTAATGTTTATCTTCATATGAATCATGATGTTAATTAAATTAGTCAAATTTATGATTTAATTCTAGCTTTTTCAAATTATTTTTTTATACGTATCCAGGCATGATGTTGTAGGAATCCTTACTTTTTTTCAATTAACTCATTGTTGATATAACTATCTTTGTTAATTTGTTATTATATTTAGACAATATAATACATTGCTTCTTGGAAGTCCTAAGCATTAGATTTTACACAATTTTGGACATACATTGCCATGGGTTGGCTACCTTGAGGACAATGGAGAGGGACAAGTCATAGAAATAGATGGTTGGGAGGCATCCGTGATAAATGGAAAGATACACCATAGAGTTGCTTGGAGGTCAATTGAAAGAATTGGGAAGGAAAGATGGATAAAAGAAGGGTTCTTAAGTAGATACTATAAGCTAAGAAAAATGGCATATGTGAAAATTTTACCAACTTCAAATGCTTAGATGAAAGCTATGAAAGTTTATGGGCTTAAACCAAATGATCTTAAAACAACCAAAATGGAATTTTTTTTCGTAATACTATTTAGTATTGCAAGAGTTATGTTGTTCCAATGATTATATAGAAATTAAAGTTCTCTAGCATGTTATTGATTTTTCTTGTTTGTTTTGAAAATTTATGCTTTTAATTATGTTTTGCTTATTTGTATACTCGTATTGTTGAGTTGGATGTGCCTCATCAATTATTTATGGGCCTTAAGATTGTTGGTGATCAAAACTTCAAAAAATTTGCATTTTTTTATGTTGTGCACTATATTCAGCACATGAAAAAAAACATAGAAATGAAGCAAAAAATAGGAAGCTTCAAAATATTTTTTTCTCAAAAAATAGGAAGCTTCAAAACCATATATACTCTATTTTTGCTGATTTTTCTTAGTTTTGTTGATTATAACAACTAATGTATTATTTCTTGTTTTAAGGGAGAGGAAGAACTAAGGGCAAGGAGGTCACTTGTTGTACTGTGTGATCTTCATCGACGAAAAGTATGGTTTGATGATCGAACTGCTAATGCTATCTGCAATGCATGCTTCCACAGTTCTTGAAGGTTTATATTTTCCTTATCTCTACAATTGGTTAAGTCCCATTAGTTATCTTATTATGCCTTTTTTATTGCTTCTTTTTATGGAACACATGGTCATGGTAATGAGCTATCTTATTCATTGTAATGAGCCATCTTACTTGAAAAGATTCTATGCTTATATGCCTTAGTTAAAAGCTTAAGCATAAGGTTAAAGAATTAAATAGAAGAATCCAATCTCCAAGAGTGAGTTTCATGTTTAAAGAAGAGAGAGTAAATGACAAGTCAAAACTTAACAAGATGAAACAAACTTTTTTTCCCTAAGTGAATGATATTATTAAAGGGGAAATACTTAGCTACTTAGAAGTTATAAATAAGATTTTCACTTTGCAATAAGGTAAGATGAAAATACAAAAACTCTCAACCCCCATACAATGGGTTAGTGATGAAATTAGGAAGGAAAGGAAGAATTGTTTATTCCATTTGTAGCCTTCACATAATGGAACAATAATGAGGAAATAAAAAGAGAAAGTAAGATTTATGCTTCTTAAAGCATGCTTACTATGGAATGGTGATGAAAATCCATGTAATAAAAAGTTCATGTAGATGTCTAACTCAATCAAAATTTAATGCAAATGATGTGAACCAAAGCAAGTTGAAATGGTTATTTCAAGTAATGAAAAGGCACTTGCAGTTTTATTACTTGAGCATTACTCAAAAACCATTTAATATAAAGAAATGATTAGGACTGATTATGCTAATAACATTTATTGGGCCTATTCTCATGGGTTATTAACATATGAAATATAACTATCTAAAAAAAGATCAATAGAACTTGTCAACTAGCTCTATAATTTCTAAATATTGATCTCCCCTTAAACATTTCATGTTTCAAGTTATTGTGACCCACTAGAGGATTTGTTGAAGTAGGTTTTGGCTTAATATCTGTGCGAGACTAGGCTTTTGGATGATATATGGTCTGACTAAAAAAGTTCAAGGCCTAAGTTTTAGGTACACTCACATAGATTTGACTTATATTTTCTTGATAGAATTTCATATCTCAAATGATGATCCATACTAGATAAGGTTAGGTTAAGAAACTTAACAATAAATAGATTTTCCATGAGGTTTTCTTGTCTTAAGAGAATACCAATTATTGAATGATCATCAGTAACATTGACTTGTAAGGAAGAAATATATTCAACTACAAACTAGATGTAATTAACTTAAATAGTTGATTTGTCAATGTCAAGTGAGAATAGTTATGTTGATTTTCTACCGAATGAAATAAAAACCCATGTAATTTGGAATTTGATAAAGGACATCAAATAACTTTTGATTGATGAATTAGCTCTAGAGATCCCTTCTTTTAAGATAAAAATTTTTTTGGTTAACCCCCAAATAAGTTTGTACTTTTAAAGTACAATTTTATTAGTTCTTAAGATATCTAAATATTATAATTAAACAAAGAGAGTTGACTTCAGTTAAGTTAACAAAATCTTGAGAATGCAAAATCATGATGCTATGTATGAAATTTTATTGATAACTTAAGGGAAAGTCAAATAATACCTTTGATAGTTAGCACAAGAAAAAAAGTGTGCAACTTTTAGCATATATAGAGCCTTTTTAAGTGATCCTTACTCTTTGATTGTTGGAGCTCAACATGTTCCTCTTTATGAAGTTGATAAACATTTGGTCCTAGAATATCCTTGATCAAGTACAATTCTTTCTAGTTTGGAGCAAGCTTATGGAGGCTTTATTAGTGTTGAGAGCTCTTATGTTGTGTAAGACTTATATTTTCTAAGAACCAAATATTTGACCTTGAAAGGACAATTCTTAATATGTAATATTTTTTCATACTTTACTTTATATTTAGTTTCTTTACATGGTCTCTAAGGCACTTTTCCTTGATTAGGTCCAACTTTTGATGTGCTAGTTTCAAGTTCAAGCTTTTGAACTTGTTAAGTGATTGACCTCGATAGTGATTATAGCTTTGAATCCATAGAAAAGCTTGATGTGTGCAGAATGTGTAGTTCAATACGCTCACAATATGTCGAGGAGTTCACCTACTCACCCACCTTTTTTATCATCAAGACGAGGCTTTAGAAATTTTAAGATGTCTTTGTTCATTGCTTTGTCTTGTCCATCTATGTGAGGATGAAAAGCTGAGGCATACTTAAAAAAAACCATACATTTTGCATAAATCTGGAAATTCTTTAGATTGGAACATTATTGCATCATTTGTTACAATTGCTATGGAAATATTAAACCTATTATAAATATTTGTCTAAAAATGGATCAAAGTGAAGCCAATATTGGGAAGACTATTAATAATCTTGCCAATAATTGGCTTCACTTTTATCCATTTTAAAGGTTGTTAACCACAATGAAAAGGAACCTCCTTTAATTTCTAGCAATTGGAAATAAAAAATGGAAATACATGCCATTGTCTAACAAGATCCAATAAATAATTATTTCTTCCATCTTTGTGGATAATTAGTATGAAAGAGGAGCATGAACTTGACACCCTTTACACCTTTTGGTAAATAAAGTAATTATTTTTCCAATATTGGTCAAAACAATCCTTGATACATAATCTTCATGGCAAGTTTATAGCTAGAGACAGGTCCATCACACTCTCTTGAATGTATCAACTTGATCATATCTTTAACTTCTAAAGGATGGTGTGATGGCCTTTGTTTCTTAAACATTTTTTCCTCTTCTTTGTTCACTAGGGCTTAATTCTTATTATAAATTATTTATTTCTACCAAAGATAATTATATATATATGCCAAAATTTATTTTGTTGATCCAATGGTGAGTTCACAATTAAAAAGATGCATAAGCACTCAAATTTCTTTAAAAACTCTTTTTCTCACCACTTTTCATCCTAACACTTTGGAACCAGTGGTGCCCTCAATATATACATATGAAAATATTAAATTATCCCTTTTAGAAAATATGGAATAATAAGAGGCAAGTCTACCATAGACTTATTATGTCAACTAGCTCTATAATATCTAAATATTGATCTCCCCTTAAACATTTCATGTTTCGAGTTATTGTGACCCACTCTAATATTTGTTGAAGTAGGTTTTGGCTTAATATCTGTGCGAGACTAGGCTTTTGGATGATATATGGTCTGACTAAAAAAGTTCAAGGCCTAAGTTTTAGGTACACTCACATAGATTTGACTTATATTTTCTTGATAGAATTTCATATCTCAAATGATGATCCATACTCGATAAGGTTAGGTTAAGAAACTTAACAATAAAGGGATTTTCCATGAGGTTTTCTTTTCTTAAGAGAATATCAATTATTGAATTATCATCAGTAACATTGACTTGTAAGGATGAAATATATTCAACTACAAACTAGATGTAATTAACTTAAATAGTTGATTTGTCAATGTCAAGTGAGAAAAGTTATTTTGATTTTCTACCAAATGAAATAAAAACCCAAGTAATTTGGAATTTGATAAAGGGCATCAAATAACTTTTGATTGATGAATTAGCTCTAGAGATCCCTTCTTTTAAGATAAAAATTTTTTTGGTTAACCCCCAAATAAGTTTGTACTTTTAAAGTACAATTTTATTAGTTCTTAAGATATCTAAATATTAAATTAAACAAAGAGAGTTGACTTCAGTTAAGTTAACAAAATCTTGAGAATGCAAAATCATGATGCTAAGTATGAAATTTTATTGATAACTTTAGGGAAAGTCAAATAATACCTTTGATAGTAAGCATAAGAAGAAAAGTGTGTAACTTTTAGCATATATTAAACCTTTTTAAGTGATCCTTACTCTTTGATTGTTGGAGCTCAAAATCTTCCTCTTTATGACGTTGATAGACATTTGGTCCTAGAACATGCTTGATCAAGTACAATTCTTTCAAGTTTGTTGCAAGCTTATGGAGGCTTTATTAGCATTGAGAGCTCTTATTTTGTCTAAGACTTATGTTGTCTATGAATTAAATCTTTGACCTTGAAAGGACAATTCTCAATATGTAATATTTTTTTATACTTTACTTTATATTTAGTTTCTTTACATGGTCTATCAGACACTTTTCCTTGATTAGGTCCAACTTTTTATTTGCCAGTTTTAAGTTCAAGCTGTTGAACTTGTTAAGTGATTGACCTCCATAGTGATTATTGCTTTGAATCCTTAGAAAAACTTGATGTGTTGCAGAATGTGTAGTTCAACATGCTCACAATATGCGAGGAGATCACCTACCCACCCACCTTTTTTATCATCAAGACGAGGCTTTAGAATTTTTAAGATGCCTTTGTTCATTGCTTTGGCTTGTCCATCTATGTGAGGATCAGAAGGAATTCCTAAAAAAAGAGCCATACATTTTGCATAAATCTGGAAATTCTTTAGATTGGAACATTATTGTGTAATTTGTAACAATTGCTATGGAAATATTAAACCTATATAAATGTTTGTGTAAAGAAAACTTTAAATCTTATTAATAGTCTTGCCAATAAATGCTTCACTTTTATCCATTTTTAAAGGTTGCTAACCACAATGAGAAGGAACCTCCTTTCATTTTTAGCAATTGGAAATAAAAAATGGAAATTCTTACCATAGTGTAACAAGAACCAATAAATAATTATTTCTTCTATCTTTGTGAATAATTAGCATGAAAGGGGAGCATGAACTTGACACCCTTTGCACCTTTTGGTAAATAAAGTAATATTTTTATCATTATTGGTCAAAAAATCCTTGATACATAATCTTCATGGCAAGTTTATAGCTAGAGGCACATCCATCACACTCTCTTCAGTGGATCAACTTAATCATATCTTTAACTTCAAAAGGATGGTGTGATGGCCTTAGTTTCTTAAACATTTTTCCTCTTCTTTGTTCACTAGGGCTTAATTCTTATTATTAATTATTTAATTCTACCAAAGATAATTATATATATATATGACTAAAAATTATTTTGTTGATCAAATGATGAGTATACAATTAAAACGACACATAAGCACTCAAATTTCTTTAAAACTCTTTTTCTCACCACTTTTCATCCATACTCTTTGGGACCAATGGTGTCCTCAATATATACATATAAAAATATTAAATTATCCCTTTTAGAAAATATTGAATAATAAGTGGCAAGTCTACCATAGACTTATTATGTTAAAAATAATAACTTCAAGCCAAAAATCCATGTTATCTAAACATATTATAATTAATCTTTTAATTGATATAACTTCTACGATTCATGTTAATGTAACAATCAAAGAAGCTAAAAATGTGCAAGATATCATCAAAAGACACTTCATATAAATCAATAAAAAATATTGATATAATCATAACAATTAGTACAATAAAAAATATCATGTTATGAGAATGTAAGCATAGCAAGTGCATGAGACTTGATAATAACAATTAAGAATGAGAGAAAACCATCCAATTTTTCGATCATCTTGCTTCATATAAACTATAAGAATGTTATCAAGTATCACATTATTATATGAAGTATCCCAATAAAAATGTCTAATTATTAAAATGACCCATACAATTTATTCTAGATTTTTGTGATCTTTTTTAATGGGCATATTACTTCCTAACTATCCATTTAATTATAAACTTGATTATAATGAAAACTCTTCTTTTATCATGTCTTTTAAGCAAACATGTGAAAATCAATATATGCAATTAAGATACACATAGAATGATAACTAGTATGAGGGAGTTTCCTTACTCAATTGTTACAAATAATATTAATACATGGTGCTTAACTAAAAGGTTTTGCATTATCTTGTTGTCACAAATTATTAATAGTGCCCAATCAAATAATTTTGTTTGACCTGATTGTCACAAATATCAATGCACTAATTAAAGAGTTTTGCTTTACTTGATTGTCACAAATATCTCATTCATCTTGTTAAAATAATATCAAACAATTGGTATCATTCCTTGATTTTGATGTCTATTGCACTTGATTATAATCAAAACTTTGATTTTATCTTTCAATTTTCAATACATGAATCAAAGAAGTATAATAACATAACCATTCTTATTAAAGTGTTACAAATATTTTTAGTGTAATTTCATTAATTTTGTCTAGCTTGTTCTCAAACATTATAGATTATAAAATATCTAATACTCATATTCATTGACATATGTCCAACATCATATATGTATCATCACATATCATTATCATGTTCTCATGACATATTATGTATATTATTTTATGCTATATTCATATCTTTTTTTCATCATGTCCTTAGTTCCAGCACAACTCTTTATACTTATCTAGAGTTTGTCATGATTGGTATTTAATTTACTCAAATAATATCATCTAATGGCATCATGATTCTTCAACATAAGCTATGTTTCATAAAATTTGTGCATGAAACAAAATTATGGAACTAAGTATCACAAATATGATTAAATATGAGTAAAAAGAATTTAATTAAACTTGACAGTAAACTTTATTAGTCACTTATCTCAAGAGACAGAATTTTTATTGATCAACTTGGTGTCAAATTAAGCATTGGTCAATTTGGTTGGTTGGTCATTTGGGTTAACTTGAGTGTTGGTTAATTTTATATGCTAATGTAGGCTTTAGGTCACAAGTGACACCTACATTCTAGAATATTTAGTAGTTATCTAAGACTTGATTTTGGGATAATTTATTCAGATCAATATTATAAGAACCAACTTAGTTGAATTCACCCAAATTATTAATAATATTATCATGATGTTTTTCTTCCAAACACTTTCTTTCCTTCCTTATCATCATCTCCCTCATCTTCATTTGTCATGAAAAAATAAGTTTGGGATTTACATAAATTTTTTTATGATATGCTCTTCTCATTAGCATTAGCTTTGTGGAAACTCCCTTAGCTACTAAGTGTCTTCTCATGGGCTCTCTCCCTTTCTCAAATTTCTTTCTCTGTATCTTTCTCGTCTTTTTTATTAAAAATAATCACAACTTTGTTCTCTCTCTTCCAGATCATCCTTTATCTATTTATAAGAGAGTTTATGCAAGAAATGGTTTAGCCAAGCTTGTCCTTACTATTATTATTATTATCATTATTATTATTACTATTATTTCTCCTTGGTGGTAGCACTACAAAAAGCTGTAAGGCATCGTAGTGATTGGTAATTTGCTCATCATTTTAGATAAGACCATGTGTAATCAATGGGCATTTATAAAGTCAACCAAGAGGGACTGTGACATTCTAAATTTATGAATTAGGATGTTTGGAAAAGTTTTAAAAGATTTCATTTTTCTTCCTCAGTGAAATGGTCAATATTTTATGCTCTCAAATGATTTCAACTAAGAATTATGGTTTCAAAATAATATAATTAATTTTATAATATGTCAAACTTATCTAAGGCTGTCTTAGTTACTAAGATTTTTTAAAACATAATTATTAGCCTAATATAAAATTTTAAATGTCATATATGAACACATTTGTGTATGTCTTGAGGTAGGATTTTTGATAATTTTGTTAATCAACCAAAGAATATTATTGAACGTACCACTTGACCTTTTTTAATAAGACACTACTTATTAGCTAATTCGAAACTACTAAAGATTTTAGGTGCTTCATTTGTAGCCCTCAAGCAAACTAGTGACTTGCAATCAAGGCTTCATGCTTAGCTTATTTGTTGGTGATAATGAAAATAATTATGATAACACCTTTAAGCTTTACTTACTGAGAGCTAAGAAGGATTGAACTAATGCTTCAAGACTCACACAAGAAAGCTCCATCAAAAAAGGTTGTTAAAAGTTTATAAGGGTCTTAGGTTTTGAATCAAAAGGGTTTCTCTCCATTACAAAACCTTTAAGAACTTGAGATTTCATAAATGATTAGGAAATGAAGTTAAGTTCAAACTCATTATGCTTAATTACCACTTTTGCAACCTATTTATATCTTCTATTTGTTGAAGGACATGCCTCATAGGTTTATTGGTTGTCACATCTATGATGTGAATATTGGTATAACTGATAGGTTGACATAAGTAAAGCTAGGGTTAGATGCTCTATAAGAGAGTATCTTAGCTCTACATCTTTCTGTGTGAGAGTAACATAATAGATTAGTTGTCAAAATCCATTATTCTCTTGAAGTAAAGCAGAATTAATTATCAAACTTGAAGCAATTAGATATATACATAAAGACTCCCTAAGGACTAGATTGCTCAAGATTGGAGGCTAAGATAAGCAACAATTAAGCTCTATAAAAGCCTTTTAACAATATTCGATTTACTATTGTCTAAATGTATTGTAGAGTAGCTTGATGAATTTTTAAAGTTTCTCTCCATGCTCGAAAATAAAAAGGGTGAACCAGATAATTTTTTTAGCTAGATATTGAGCATCTTGATGAGCTCTTTAGGAAGGCATGTTTATCAAATCCTTTTCCATGTCTAGATTTACTTAGATTCCTTTTTTTTGAGAACATGAAGTTAAGAAACTTTCTCAATAAAGTGCTAAAATTACTTTCAAAATATTTAGTCCCATGGTACACTCTCTACATGTCTTTAAAGATCTAATTTTTATTAAAGATTGATTACATAACGTTCTAAATTTTTTCATCTCTAACTTTAAAAGATAAAATCAATCATCATTTAACAAATACCTCTAGCATTATTTAAATCAAATGACATTTCACAAAATGTCACAAAGTAATTATGGCTCATGTCATTTCTTTCTCTATCTTTTGATTTTGAAAAAACTTTTTTTAAATAAAAAACCATTAGCTTGATCATTTTTAAAAATCATAATAAAGCTAATATGCATTTTTTATATTTTGAAAATTATAACAAAATCAATATAAAAAATTTAACATTCTTTCAAAAGATAAGTTCTTAAATCACTATGAAAGTTTTATAACAATTAACTTATGAGCTTTAAAAAGTTTTTAAATTAATTAAAAATATTACATAAACTCACAAAATTATGAAATTTTACTAAGGCATAGAATTACAAGTATAAGCATAGTAAAAATTTTGTGTCTAAAAAAGTAGGCATGATAATCATTGAACCAAAAGTTAATGAGGATTTAAAAGTATTTTACGTTTGGTTAAATTATTAAAAATATTAAATACATTAAAATATATGAAATTTGGCAAATAGGTGGAATTGGTCAAGAAGAATCATACAAAATTAACCACTAAACCTTTGATGTTTAAATTATTTTAAAAAACAAGAAATCTTAGAATTTCCTAATTTTGATTAAATCTTATTTTTTAATTTTCCTAACCTTATTGTATTGACAAAATTGACATGACAGTAACCTAATTTTTTGCAAAACTATTAAATTCGAAGCAATATGAAGGCAAGAAGTCACTAAACTGAAGAGGTCTAATTGTTTAAGGGTAATGAAGCATCGATAGTTAGTATATCAGAGGATGACTATGGATGATGAGGGTTTTTTGAATAAAATTAAAACATTTTGATCGTGATTGACAACTTAAAGAGAAGATGAGGGAGAGAAGTCATGTTAAATTATTGGAAAGAGTTTAACTTGTCAAGTAAGGGAAATGAGAAATAATCTTGGAAATTAGGAAAGATACATTGTAGTAAGTGTAAATACTTAAAATGAAGGAAATATGGATCATATAAAGGCACATATTTTGATATCTATTTAAAGGGAGACATTTACAAGAGGAATTGAGATAACAAGCTTATACATCTATATATACTAATGCTTGGCAACTATAAAAATCAATGAATTGAAATCTGTCAAATTCAATGACAATTGACATTCATGATTGGATTTCTTGTGTTTGCTTATATTTTACTAAGCATCATATGATCATGATTTTATTATAGATGTGTAAAACATGTTACAATAATATGTATGATGATAATAGCCATTTAAAAAAGATGAAAAAAAGACAATGATTATTCTTAATATATTTAGAAAAGAGAAAAAGGAAAGAAATTAAGTACAAAGGTTGCTAAAAGGTAAGGTATGATTCTATAAGTTCAATGATGTTAGTTTTCAAAAGTGATGTTTATCATTCAAAGAGCTTAAATTATGACACAAAACTAATATATTGTTGAGTCAATTTGGTTGTGTGCCTAGAAGATCAATTATTTTGACTATTCACTTGCTAAGGGGTTTGATGAAGAAATCTAGAAGGGAAATGATAGAAGTCTAATAATAGTGTTTTGAAAGCCCTTGTGATAAGGAAAAGCATAGGATTAGATATATTGAAGTTATGATTGCATGCATATAAAAGTAATGATGCATATGTGCATTCAAGTATTCTTGATTAAAGGTTTCTCAATAGTAATTTTCTGCATTGGTTCTATATTCACAATGATGCATTCTTATTTTTACTTTTGATGATGCTTTTGTTGATAGGACTAAGAAAGAGGTTATTTTATTATGTTTAACTAAAAATGGAATTCATTTTCAATAAACCCCAGAAGAGTAAAATCGCTAAGGATTACTATTATATGATACTAAAATATAAAAAATGAGAGATTTCATTATTTCTAATATAAATATAAAAAAATAGAAAAATTTATAGTATGGTTATAATCTAATTCAAACATGTTGAAGGAATTGAGGAATGCTTTTGTTATATTGTGTGATCAAAATATCTTACTCACGTTTACATATAAGTTTTTTAAAACAAAGTGGAATAAACAATATTATATGATTTTAAATATTGTCTTGTGAATTCACATATACAAATAGAACATGTGGTAGATATACTCGAAATGATATGATTAGAAATAATCAAAGCGTTAAAAATGTTATTGGCCGGAAAGTTTGGTTGTATGATTTGAACATGTTAATTTTGGATTAATTAATTTGTTATGAGAGAAGAGTTATCATAATTCTCTCATTCAATGGTGGAAGAGGAAGGCCAAAAAGAGGTGAGAACAAATTAATATAAGGGACTTGACATTTTTGAATCTTAATATGTAGTCAATATGGTGCAATGGTGCCATAGAATTCATGTAATGGTCTTGGATAAAAGGGATTGTAATGCAATGCACACTCAAAGGTTTTGGGTGGTGTCTAGTTGCAATCTTTGGAAATTTATGTGCATGACCAAACTATGAGGACTTATGAAATGTGTTTGAAATTTAGAGTAAAGAAATGCTAATGCAAATGTGGTAATTAAAATGAGAACAAAAAATGCATGCAATAAATTTTGAAAGACATGTGTTTTGTACCTAATTGCAAATACGACATGTGTAAGTTATGATTTTGATGAATCATGACGACCAGTTTAAAATGATAACTCAAATAATTGAAACCTTCTCTATTGCAAATCAGACAAATTAACCAAGTTCTTGAAAGGCAACTATCCTTTATCTAACAATTTGTTGTTAGATTCCAAGTAAAAGTAGTTAATGAAATTAACTTTAAGCATGCTATTACAATCATGCAAGCAAATTTAAATATAAAAGGAAATCTGAATTTAAATTTTTGTGGTGCAATAAAAATGAAAGTGACAACACAATGAACTCATATTGATGGAAACTATATTTCTATAGCAGCTTTTGTAGGACCAACAATACTAACATGAGAAAGATGTAAAATCATGTTCTTACTTCAATAGTTATATAGATACAAAAAGAAATAGCAAGAAAGAAGAGTTAAAGCTAGTACAACAAACATGATTGACAAGATATACCATGGGAAAGACTTGAGAGGTCCCTCTATACTTACATATGAAGCAACAGCACCTCTGGTGCTTTAATCTCTTGTCATCTTGGGCTCAACAACAATGATTTCTTCTCTAAAAATGTCATAAAAAAAATTTAAAAGAGAAACCTTTCATAAAGGGATTTGGCTCTTATGAAGTTTTATATTTTGTTATTTCATCTAGCCCATTAATTTTCTATGTGTGCATGTATCTACAGACATTTAATACATCTTATACATGCATTAATTTTTGTTAGACTTTTTTTATGGTCAATGGATGCATTGTTTCATTTATGCATGATTGTACATAATGATTTTTGTTCTCATATAACCATGTTTGTATGTACATAACGTAATTTGTGAATGCATTAAATTCTTTTTGTACATATGACTATACTCATAATGCGAAACATATATTAAACATTGTCTCCACTTGTATAAAAATAACTATTGTGGAGTGAATATTTTTATGGGCATTTCCCCCTTTGTGCACATAGAATTTTACATGCATTGCTTTATTTGACCATATGTAGTTGGGAGGCAAGCATCTATTTGTGCACTATGCATCAATAAATAAATCTAGTTTGCCTAAGTTGTTTTTGAATTTGTTGGAATTGGACATGCCCACAATTGGTGATGTAACTACTCATATGGTTTGAACTTTCCCACCAATACAAACTGATCATGTATTGGTTACAAAAATGGGCGTCTCTTCATAATACCTAGTGACTAAGGCCTACATAACAAAACAAAACACATTTTTCTTTTCAAATGCATTAAAAATACAAAAATATGATCAAATATGTAGAAAAAAAATACAACAACACATTTTTTAATATATAATGGATGAGTATTAAAAAGTAATGGGATTGTGTTGCATTGAATTAAATTTTATTGCTGTTATAAAAAGAATGTTACATGTTCTAACTTTCATTTACGATTTCTCATCTATGCAACAATAATGCTTTTGCAGAATATGCATTTTTGTGCATAGAATTGAAGAAAATTTGTTAAATTACTCAAATTAGCTATGTTTTTGTCTACAATTTTAATATTTACATATATCCAGAACAAGCAAAAATAGTAGATGAGAAAACATGAATTTGGGGTTTAACTTATAATTTAGTTTTAAGATATACTTGAATTTTTTAGTTGGTGTAAGCATAATCTAGCTGGGCCTGCTTAAGATGGTTTATCTAGTATGTTTTGGATTTAGCTCAATTTTCATTGTTTGGACAAGGCAATGAGTAAGATGCATGTGCTTGACTGGAGAAACAACAAGCTTTGTTAAAATCTGTAACACTGCGTAGTACACTTTACGTTTTATTATATTAGAGGTGGTTTATACTTTTTGGGTGATGGTAATAGTAATGATACAGAAAAGACTAAAATGTGTCAAAACTATTTCTTTAAAAATTGGTTTGGATTAGAATAATGATCAACCTAATAAATGTTAATGAGCATGACCATGTCGACTTTATGACTGGTAAAAAAATTTATGAGATAAGGAACCTTGAGCATTCTTTTGCTTATGTAACATGTACTAAATAAAAGGACCATGCAATTTAAAAAATCTTTATTAGAATAACCACAAAATTTTATATGATCAAATGAATACAACTATTTGGTTGTCTATTCTAATCATATGAAACACAAAGTAAACAATTTTAATGTAACCCACTAATAAAACAATTTTTTTAAATGGTTGCAATTTATATGTGAGTAGAACTATGCATTATGTGGAGAGAGAACTATGAATAAACCCAATAAAGGTTACACACTTATAAAATATCACTTGAATTGCATGTAAAACATTCAATTATTTATAAGTATAAAATGATTAACTTTAGCATACAAATATGAATAATAGTTTACTTTTAATTACAAAAAAATGCTATAAAAAATATATGTATAAGTGTGAATATTATGCATAAAGATTCTAACATATAAAGATTATAGCAAAGTGAATGGTTATTTTTTCATTAAGAATGTTTGAATGACATCAATCATCATGCATCATTTCTATTGTCCATGAAACACAAATTATTTTGATGCGTGTAAATTAGGCACCATTTTTTAGGGTTAGGAAGAGTGTTAGACACTTGTGAAAAGAACATGCAATACATCCTAGAATTTTGTGGAGGATATGAGATTGTGCTTTTTGCAAATTTAGATTAGTGATGCAACATGGCACTTCTAATACATGGTCTTGAAGCCCAAGTTTCAGAGTTTGACAAGGATACAATACCTTCGTTAAGAGTGTTTGCACTTCATGGAATTTTCCATTTGTTGAGATCGATTTGAATCCTCTTCTAAACTAATTGGATTATTGAAATGTGTAGGAAAGCTTTAGAAAGGCTTTTCAATTAAATATTTGAGTATAAAAATGTAATTTTAGTGGGAATGATGTTTAAAGATTATGGTGGTAACGTTGGAAAAATTTATTGCTACTTGGATTTTCTTCAAGTTTATTGGATTAATTATACAAATTGTTGGGACATAACTTCAGGCACCATCTTTTGGAGTTAATGCCATGCATTTAAGTTGCAGAAGTTTGCTTGATGTTCAATCTGGTATGGCTTTGTTTGGACAGGTAAGCAAATTCATATTGCTTGTGTTTGACCAGTTATGCTACATGATGCCCATGCTTGGTAATAAAGAAGTTATTGTTGATAAAGGGTGACATAATTGAATATTAGAATGGGATTGTTTTAACCAAGAAAGAGAGCTAAAAAGATGTTAGGGTCAGGGCAATAAAACTTTTGATTTTTTTTGGTAAAGCTTTTCCTTTGCCATGTGCCTTAAATAATCATTTGATTTTAGATAGGTGGACTATTTTCTTAATTGATATGCTGCTTATGATCTTGAACCAAATAGTGCCAAGTGAAATAATTTTGTTTGATAGGGGAAAACATAATTGTACTTTATTTACAATGATTTGAATTATTTTTTTAAGAAGATTGATGCTATGCCATAACGTTGAATCGTCCCTTTTGAGGACATGCTTAATGTTACTTTGGTAACAACTAATTTGCTTTTAAATTATTTCCACTTGATGTGTCTTGTCTTAAAATTTTTGCAACTTTCAAAAACATAATATCTTTTCAAAATTATTATGTTTCTCTTGATCACATAAATTAGAATTAGGTATTTTATACTTCAAAACAAATCTCAAAATATTTTTTATGACTTGTACAAATTTTTAAACTTTTTTATTGGGTATATTTCATGATGAAGATTCAAGTTAATTAATCCTTTATGTTTCACTGGTTGCAATTTTTGCAAAATAGCTTTGTGTGGCCAAATGTGACCTAGCACAAGCATCAAGCATCAAGCCAATTCAATATTGTTTTGGGTGAAGACGAAAATAATGTTGCTGCACTTTTGGATCATGTACTTTTACTTTGTGATGTTTATACTTTGGTTAAATGAGTCCTCTATATCAGTGTAGAGCTTGTTACATGTATTGAGGGGAGTGTTATAAAATTTACGGGCAGCATATTGAGACATTACAACTAGGTTGTGACATTTTAATTAAGTATTTTGAATAGAATAATATTGTTTTTAAGTATTTTCTTTGAGGTATGCACATAATTACTAATTTTTAGGCTATTATTAGGAATAATTAAATTTGGAAAACATTCATATTTGTTTTTGGTGTTCGGGGTTATACTCAACTAAGGTTTCTTGGATTTTATAATTAGCCATTTAGGTCTTTTTAAGTACCCCATAGTAAGAAAGTAGGTTCATACACCTCAACAATGCTAAAAAGCAAAGTTAATATCGAAATCCTCTTCTTTCTATATTGGTGAAACCTTAAACCCTTTACTAATTTTAAGGTTGTTGAAGTTCATGGAGGTGGAAAGAGAAATGATGATGATGTATTATGGTAAGGGGTGGCAAGGATAATGGAGAATAGTATAGAGATGTTGTCACTTTTGCTTGCACCTATTATATGCATATACTAATAGTCTATTATAGAAGCACTACGAAAGATATTAATGTCAAAATAGATGAGAGTGAAAAAAATTGATTTGAAACTATAAACTTGTATACCTATTCTAACTGAAAATCTATGATACTATGTCAAGTACAGAACTATAAATTATATAATATTGTATTCACAATCATCTTACATGTCTTTAGAAATTATCTCTTTGTGAATTTGTGATATGTCTCGTAATGTAAATAGAAAAATAAGTTATACATTGTTCAATAAGTTAATATTATATGTAACAATTAACATGATATGATATAATGATATAAATATGAGTATAAACATGACATCTCTACAATACTCAGAGAAGAAATGAGTCGTCAATAGTACTAAATAATATTCTTAGTAATATAAGAGTCCACATTTATATATTATATATTTTTCATATACATATTGTATATCATTTTTAATTAATTTCTCTTTTTATCTTTGTTTTTCTTTTTTCTTAATTTATTATAATTGTACTCATACTTCTTATATTACTATTATCATATATTTTTATCATATGTTATCTATCTATATGACATCTAATCACATAATCTCTACAACTTTACTGATAAGCATGTCATAACTGGTTAGTCCTATAAATCACATTATATCATTATAGAACATCAACTTTGCAAAAGGTGCTAGTAATAGCAGAGAGATCTCTAATGCCATTTCATAACTTGATAAAACTAATGTTAATCATGTTTAGCATATCATATATAGTGGAATCATCAAATAAAATATAGAATTTTTTTATTTTTTATTCTTTTTTTATTTATGATATTTAACCTAGTTATAATTTACATCATATTATAAGATACTATTTCATTTATTTATCTTTTTATCTTCTATTGTACTTCAATTATGTTGTGTTTTAATTACTCAATGTCATAAAAGCATTGATGTATCAGAACATGAATGCAAACATGAGACTTGTATGTCATACTTGAATTCTCAAATAATTATATCTACTATATTATCATATATTTGAATTTACATGGATTCGAAAAATCTATCCTTTTTGGTCCTTTCTTTTTGTTTTTCATTTCTTACAAGGAAATTCATTCATAGTATTTTGTTTTAATTTCCTGAAATTCTTAACAATGCATTTATCAATAATAAAGGAATTGCATTTAGATATTGATCTTACTAAATCTTTTTTTTTGTGCTTGCAGCAGTTAAAATCACTTTAAGTTCTTTTATCATAGTTTCTCACACTATTCTTGCTTTTATTTTTTTGATTAAGCTGCAACAACAATTTAAAAAAAATATTCCTTAGTTGTGGCTTCTCTCATAATCCCTAGTTTATTAGAAGTATAGCAGTAGTCTTTCTACATTATAATTATTCAAAAAAGTAATACTTTTCTTAATTTTTAATTGAAGCTGAAGAGTTAAAGAATATTAATACTTTTCTTAATTTTTAATTGAAGCTGAAGCTCACTTTAACTAAAGTTTCCCATTCCCAATTTCGTGGAATGCCTTTTTCTCACTAAGCTTCAGCTTGCTACAACACTGGCCCTTTCTGGCTTGTAAAAATTCATGACATCCTCTTCCTTTAGGGAAGAAAATAGAAAAACCAAGCCGGGCTCCCTTTGCAACACAAGGATAACCAAAAACTTCTCGCAAATAGGTTTATTGTCAGCTCACTTGCTTTGGCTACCTTTCTTCATTTAGCATTGTAGTAAACTTGTGTTGCTAATTTTGATTTTGTTTCTCTTTTGCTGTTCTGCTGCTCTCCTTTCTTCTTCTTTTTGCATTTTCCTATCCCTGATTCCTTTTCTGTTTAAGGCCTTCTCCCAAGCAGCTGATTCCTTAGCAAACCTTCTGAAGTGAGGGTCACAAAGGTTTTTGAGGTTGACCTAAAAAAAAGGGAATAAGGGAGAAAGAAAAATGTTGTTGTTACAATTACCAAATAAATAATAGAAAGTATTTTTATAATTCAGTAACTTCTAAAATTAATTAAAAATAAAGGAAAGCATAAAAAATTTTTCAACAAGGGTCATAAGCTTCAATTTAGAGATGTAAACAAGGGAGAACATTGATCAAAAACCTTGGTTGCATCTTATTTTTGAATGGAAGTGAATCAAATAAATGCCTTGTGGAGTAATTTAAGAAGCTTGGATGAGGAGATCGAAACATGGTTGTGATCATAGAAAATGGTATCATTGTCAGAATGGTGGAGTCCTACTATGACAAAGGATATTTTAAGGATCTTATAAATATGTTATAATAATCCACTTGCTTAACTTATCCAAATTTGATCAACTTTTTATTTTAATTAAATCTATTAAAATTAGAATTCTTAATATTGGCATACTTATGAACCTGCATGTATTATCATAAATCTTGAAGGAACTTATTTAGAATTAGACCAAAATGCAGACTTATAAGTAATTTATAAAGGGAGAACATTCATTGGGCACCTTAGTTATATCTTTTTTTTTAGTAAGGGCATTATGACATACTTAAAAGGAAGTGATTTAAATGATTGTCTTGTGGAGGACTCCAAGGAAGCTTTGATGAGAGATGAAAACATGATTGGGATTGTAGAAGATGACTTCATTATTGGAGTGGTGGAGACAGGCGGATGTTGACATGAACAAAGAGTACTTTAAAAATATTATAAATATACTAGCATACTCCACAAGTCTATCATACCCAAGCCTTGTGTTTTAATTGAATATGGTAAGTTTGGACCTTTTTATTATTGGAATACTTGTTGACTTGCATGCTTTATATAAATCTTGATGGAACCTACTGAGAATTAGATCATAACTAAGATTTATATGCAATTTACTCTCATATTTATGTATAACATGATATATTAATGTTAGTTAGTTAGCATTTTTGAAGTAAAAAGTTATTTTATAGTAAATATTAATTTTTTAGTTGCTTAAGTGCTCATTATTGCTAATGAGATGTTTTGTTATTTGATATGGTTGTTGACGTTAATAAATTTTTAAGCAAACATAATGCATAATTTATCTCTTTCTTAATCTAATCTCCATTATTGAATAAATTAATACACTTAAGCTGGATTAAATCTAGCTTAGGAGTGTGAGCCACTACTAAATGACACTTAGGCTTAGCATTGGAATTTAATGCTTGCTTATTCATGTGCTTTAATTATTTATGGAAATTAGATTACAGTTTTTGCCATAATGATATTTGAATTTCTAGTCTACTCTTTATTTTGCCCTGTTATGAATTTTTTCTTTTTACTTGACCATCAGGAATGAACTTCTCTCTTTAACCAAGCATTAACATACATTTATAGTTAAACAATTACTTTTGTTTGGCCTACTTTAGATGGATCAAACATAGTGTTTGTTTCTAGCAAATTTGTTTTGGAACTTTGCATATCTAGTTGGTGTTGTTCAGAATTTTGTTTTATTCGAAATACTTCTATTTTATTATTATCTGAGTTTCTACAAATATTCTACAGAATTTTATATTTCACTTGACCTTTATCTTAAGTACTACTTTCTAGTTGATAATATGCTTTTTTAACAGCTTTAACTAATTTTTCTATGATTTTGTATTTTCTTCGTAAAGCATGATCATATTATCAAAAAGAGGGATAATAGATCAAGGAATAAAACTAGATAATTTTTAGGAATAAAAATATGCATAGAATGAAGCAGGATTCAATGTTGGAATTCTCTCTTGCATAAAAGATAAAAATGCATGGACTTAAACCTTTATGGTTTTTTTTAACTTTTAGATTATTTATTTCAATTACATAAAATCATTATTAACAAACACTGAATTTTGTTATTGTCACCCTTGATTGCAGGCTTTTGTTGAGCTTGATGCTAGGGAGAACGAAGATCTGTATCAGAAAGTAGTATAGTCATAAAAGAGATCTTTAGACTATTATAAGGTCTGTTTAAGCACTTCTTATGCCCAAACATATGATAAAAATATTTTGGTGCATTGAGTTTTTTTCTTTAATATTTCAAATTCAATATTATATTGCAAAAATGAAATACTGTTTAGGGCATGCTTTACTCATTATTTAGGTTAAGTTTTTTTGTAAATTGGAAGTTGAGTTCAATTCATGAAACCTTATGTTATGTAAGGTAATGCATGTTTGAAATAGCTTCTTCGTATATTCAATTTTGTGGAACCTATATTATGCCCTTCGATTTGGTGTTTTTCTGTTGAAATGTGGCAAGATGAGTTGTCCTATGTCCTCTTGAGCATATATTTTGTTTGTTGCATTGTGGCATTTCAAGCATTTAATCCCTAATGTGGTGTTAATTTTAGTGAAACTTGAAAGTGCCAATTTATGTTTGTAATTGGTATATAGTGACATGCATTTGATACCTTAATGTATCTGTATTAGTACTTTCATGTTTATTGTGATATGCATTACCATGATCTGAATTTTTTTAGTCAGGCAACTCTTTTAACAAACTGATTATGATATATTGACCAGAAAGTGCTAAGAGCTTATCCTAGTTGTCCTGGAGCTGTGAGGCTTGGTATAGGTTACTATAGATATAGACTTGGTCAATTTGACAAGGCTCGACAAGCCTTTCATCGAGTGCTTGATGTAAGTTTTAATTTATAGTACAAATTTCATGACATGGCCTTTATGTTCTTATATTCCCCTTTTATTTGTTTCCATTGTGTAGTTAGATCCAGAAAATATTGATGGTCTTGTGGCTCTTGGAATTATGGAATTGCAAACAAATGAAGGTGAGATTGTTCTTGTCAATCTAGGAGGTAGCGTAGGCAGTTCGTTTTTTTGTTTGTTCTTAATGGGGTGGGTTTGGTTCACTGAAATTTTGTTTTTATTGATGGCTAATTCATCTTAGTGTTATTTTTTTGTAGTTGATGGTATTCAAAAAGGAATGTTGAAGATGCAAAGAGCTTTTGACATATATCCATATTGTTCAATGGCATTAAATCATTTCTTCTTTACTGGACAATAATTTCTTGTTGAACAGTTAACCGAGACAACACGGTCTTTAATTAATCATGGGTTGATGAGAGCTCATTCCTACTACAATTTGGCAAGATAATAGCACAGCAAGGTATGAACAATCCCTCATCCGTGATGTTATATAATCAACCATTCTTGTTTATACTCTTAACACGATGCTTGATCATTGGTCCCAATGATTGAGTCTTTCTATACTCTAGTATACAATATGCTCTGTTTCTTTTTGTTTGCCTTAAATCTTGTTATATTTGATTGCTTATTAGGGTGATTTTGAGAAGGTTGGATGGTATTAAATGGCTTCTATCAAAGAAATTAACAAGCCTCACGAGTTTTCTTTACCATTTGTTGGGGTGTTCATATATCCGCTCATTGTTTTTTCTCTTCAGCAGTGTTATATTTTTGAAAGAGTGGTGTATATGAAAAAATATTGCATGCTATTAAAATTGCATTGGGATATTCAAAATTTTACTTTTTATTGCATTGTATTTACTATTCCTTAATGAGATAATGTTATCATGGTCTGGTTTGGAGATGAAAATTTCTTATAACAGTTATAAACTAAATTGTTTTTGTTGTTTAAATTCTAGTTGTATGTGATTAAGCTTTCTTTGATGTTTCTCACCAGCCATTCTTTGGAAGTGATCTCATTGAAATGACAGGAATAAGAACAATTAGAACCGCTTGGATGTATTCAAGTTTATTTTATTTTTGAGTTGAGTGCATACAGTGTCGTTTGACCCAGCCATGTTGGTTTGGCATTTTTAAAAGCAATTTACTAAACTTCATTGTTTAACAAATGGCAATCATGTGTTGTGTTTAGGCACACGTCAGGAGCAAGCTCAGCAAGTAGGAGAGAGTAGCTCTCATTCAAGCAGGCAGAGGGGATAGAGAAAAGTACGAGGCTAAAACTATCATGAAACCAAAAAAAAGGTATGTCATATTTACATTTGCCAAATTTAATTGCAAGAGCATCATGTTTTTTGTTTTGTTATGTGATTTTGTTATTTCAAAGCTTATTTTTATCTGGGTCGGCTTGAGAAAAGTTGTTATTATTGTTTTACTAGGCTGGTGGGCTAAGCAATAGGCAGAAGCAGCACTCGAAGGCGATGCTGCAGGCTACCAAAAGAGCAAGAGTAGCTCGTTCTCATCAAGAGAAAAAAAAGCTGCAAGGGCAAGGGGGTATGCAGTTTAGGGGAAGGAAATGAAGCTTGAGAACTCTAATTGATTTTAGCAATCTGGGATCACATTTTTTATTGGGACCTATATCTTTTCTTAGCTTCCCGTTTATAAATCTGATTAGTTTCCAAATCATTAAAGATATATATGCAATGTATGAGGCCAATAATTATTGATTAAGATTTTGAGTTAATTAATATTTTCCCTTTAAAGAGGTGTAAGGATGTGTAAACCAAGGCTGTCTTGAAACAATGTTTTGAATTTCATTTAAGTTTTATATTCAACTTCTAGTATTACAATGATGTGGACTTTTTTAACTTTCAAAGTCTAGAAATTTTTATGTGAATATGAATAAAGACTTAAGTTAATAGAACTGATGTCAAGACACTTCTTAAATCATAACGAAGGATAAATGATAGAAAAATTGATTCATGATATTTGTTTAGTATTTGAATTTTTAGCTTGTGGTTCATGAAGTGTTAGATAAGTAATATAACAACATTATTTTGTATATTTGAGGATGAATTGTGTCAATGATGTGTTTTAAGCAAAAAAATTTCGTATTAAAATTAATTTATTTGTAGTAGAGGTTAAGAATAAATCTTAGTTGTGATATTATTATAATGATCATTTGTATTTTTTTAGATTTAAGTTATAAAATAAAAAATATTGAATGACATTTTTTTTATTTTTAATGTTGATTATATTTGTGAAATTTATATTTTTGATAAGCACCAATAATCATCATTCATAAGTTTTAGAAAGTTATGCGGTATCTTGAGTTAGTTCTTGTTGATATTTGTAATAAATGAGTAATTTTATTTCAAATCAAAAGTAGATATTATTTATTATTTACTTATGGCCTTATTCATATGAGTTGGATATCTTTTGTAGTTCAAAAATTAAAGGTATTTTAAAAATATAAGGAATTTGAAGGTCTTACAAAAAAAAAATTTGTTTAATATAAAAATTATTTGGGTTAACAGAGAAGAAAAATTTTTATCTAAAGTATTTGATTTTTTGCAAAAAATCCTAAAATTCATAAGCACTTCTTTATTAGAAAATAACAAAATAAAATAAAATTTTAAAAAAAAGAAGAATAGAACAATTATTGAGATCACTTATATTGAATGAGAAAAAAATTATAAAATAAAATTTGAACAACTATTACTATTTTTGTTTATATTTATGCTTTGATAACTTTAAATGAATACAACAACTTGACTATAAAGAGTAAAAAATATATTTTTTTGTTTTGTCATGAAATATAAGATTTTTTTGTCACTGATGTTATTAATTTATTATCATAAAATATTTCTATGTGATTATATTATTCTTTATGAACAAAAATCCATATATTATATTTTTTCAATAAATTATATTTTCTTTCGTTCATCTTTCGCAAAGAGCAAATGTACAAAAACCATGCTTTGAAAGACTGTTTATTTTGGAGTGTCATTATCTTCAATATTGCTATGAGGACCAATTTTTGTCATTTTACCGAAGTTGAATCCTGGGATACATTATTCACACTTGTTCACTAGTCACCATCCAAGTGAACGATTCCTTAAATATAGTTTAATGAAGGGCGGTAGCTTTTTGGCTCTGTCCAGCGCACCACACGTCATGTATCCACCAATATCTAAAGCATCCACCATTCCCACATGCTTCACAAGTAGCAAAACAAAAGTTAGAATGTCGCCTCCCTTGCTGTGCATGCTCGCTCAAGTATTCTTCGCTCCTTGCATCAAAAGCTCCAACGATGCCGATGTGATCACCTACCACCTTTGTCCTCCTCAAGCATAAGAATCAGGTGCACAAGCACTTGTGCTATCTGAAACTAAGATGGATATGTGATCCATTGTATAGGTTTGGCCTGCATCAGCCTGCACGCTTTCCCTCGCTTTTAATTTGGTGATTTTAGTGTTCTTTTCCCAACACCGGTTGGGGGTGGATGTAGGCTTGATTTTGAGTCGAACCACCTTAAAAATCTTTTGTGTACTGTTCTTTCTTATTCTTTCTTAAAAGATTTTAGTTTTAATTCAAATAAAAAATTGAAAGAAAAATTTATTTACCACAATTCACGCCCCCCTCTCGTGGGATTGTCTTAAAAAGTGAAGGCTTTCTTACATTCTTTGTGGTTTTGTGATTTTTCATTTTATAGCTTCCTCTTTGCTTGATATGGGTGCAACCTTGTGTGAAGGTTTTTCTTCATTTCGGCGTCCCTTGTTTAGAGGAGAATTTTACTTATATTGGAAAAACTGTTTAGAATTTTTATTCATCCTATCGATTTAGAATTATGGGAAGTTATGACTAAGCCTTGTGGACTTCCTGAAAATTCTTTTACTAATGAAGTCAAGCCCTTCAGTGAGCTTAATGTTGAGCATGAAACATTGGCTCAATTGAATGCTAGAGCCTTGAACTATCTTCATTGTGGAATTTCTCGTAGTAAATTTACACAAATTATAAATATGCAAATGACATTTGAGGTGTGGAAAAAACTCAAAGAAACTTATGAAGGCACCTCACAATTGAAAGAGACGAAGATCAACATCCTCACCAATGACTTTGAGCTTTTTAGAATGAATCATGGTGAGAGTATTAAAAGTATTTTTTTAAATTTTAATGACGTAACAAATGGCTTGATAAATCTTGGAATGCCAAGGGCATTCTCAAATTGTGACCTAGTAAGGAAAATTTTGAGAATCCTTCTAAAGGAATATGGCCCCTTGCAACGTCTATTAAAGTGGAAAACGATGTCAATTTCTCGTAGTAAATTTACACAAATTATAAATATGCAAATGACATTTGAGGTGTGGAAAAAACTCAAAGAAACTTATGAAGGCACCTCACAATTGAAAGAGACGAAGATCAACATCCTCACCAATGACTTTGAGCTTTTTAGAATGAATCATGGTGAGAGTATTAAAAGTATTTTTTTAAATTTTAATGACATAATAAATGGCTTGATAAATCTTGGAATGCCAAGGGCATTCTCAAATTGTGACCTAGTAAGGGAAATTTTGAGAATCCTTCTAAAGGAATATGGCCCCTTGCAACATCTATTAAAGTGGAAAACGATGTCAATTTCTCGTAGTAAATTTACACAAATTATAAATATGCAAATGACATTTGAGGTGTGGAAAAAACTCAAAGAAACTTATGAGGGCACCTCACAATTGAAAGAGACGAAGATCAACATCCTCACCAATGACTTTGAGCTTTTTAGAATGAATCCTGGTTAGAGTATTAAAAGTATTTTTTTAAATTTTAATGACGTAACAAATGGCTTGATAAATCTTGGAAAGCCAAGGGCAATCTCAAATTGTGACCTAGTAAGGAAAATTTTGAGAATCCTTCTAAAGGAATATGGCCCCTTGCAACGTCTATTAAAGTGGAAAATGATGTCAACTAACTTTCATTGGATGAACTCCTTTGGGAACTTCTCACTACCGAAATAGAGATGAATAGGAGACTTATAGAAGTAGCTTCTATAAGCAAGTTAAAGCATGAAACGAAGAAGGAAGAACCTATGAGTTTCAAAGCCACCAAATGTGATTCGGATTCCACTTCTACCTCTTCCATGGATTTGGAGGATAAGGTATGTTTTCATGTTAATGGTTTAGCAAAAAATTTTGCAAAAATTTTTCTTGATAGGAAATGGAAGAAGATGAGCAACAAGGAGAGGAAGAGGCTACCAACTTTTTTTGAGTGTGGTCAAACTGGTCATATTATACCGGATTGTCCAAAACTCAAGGACAAGCACATGAAAGATGAAAAGAAGAAGAAGAAGAAGAACATGAATAAAAAGAAAGCTTTCCAAGCTACATGGAGTGCTTTTGAAGATTCAGATGTTTTAAGCTCAAGTAGAGGAGAAGAACCGATGATTTGTTTTATGAAAAACGAGGCATCTTCAATATCTTCAAGTGAAGAAGAAGAAGAAAAAATGAGGTAACCACTTGGACAATAGATACTTTAGAAAGTAATTATATTGAAATTATGAATGCATTGACTTCATTAATGAGTGCTCATAAAAAATTGAAAATGGCTTACAAAGGAAAAGTTGAATTACTTGATTTTGTCATAAAAGAAGATGAAAAGAAAAGAATAGAAAATCAACATATATGTGGCGAAAAGGCTTCCCTTATCATTAAGAATACTTCTTTAAAGCATGATATTTTACTTTTGAAAGAAAAGTACGATTTTTTGAGCATGCTTGAGTTTGAAAAACTTCGCATACTTCTTATGCATCACATGCTTATTGTTCTTCACATGTCTTCAATTTTGAAAAGCCTAAACCAGTAAGCATGCCTAGGCAATCAAATATTATTTTTTTTATTGTTATAAACCTAAACATGCTTTGAAAGATTGCATTTTTAGAAGAAATATATATTCACAAAAAAAAATTTAGATGGATTGTTAAGAATGAGAACATGAAAACTCCATTTAGTGCTTAACCCAAGCTTGCTTGGGTTCTTATGAGTAGAACTTAGAAGACTAGAAGAAAATGTCTTCAAAATATTTGGAGACATTCTAGGATAGGTCTAAGACATTTATAAAACTTAAATTGATGATTTAATTTAGTGATATGTTTCTTATTTAGATTTTACATTTTATGCAGTCAAAACCAAGAAGAAAAAAAATCCACATCTTGGGTATTCATTTATTAGAAAAGCATATAGAATCTTTGATCTAGAATCTCATAAGATAGGGGAAACAATATATGTTGTCTTTGATGAGTCTATCCAACTAGTTAATGAGAAGTATTTAGAAGATGAAATAAAATTAGTAAAGAACTTAGATTTGAATAAGAATGAAGAAAAATTAGAAAATCTTTAGTAGAAAAAAACAAGTTACATAGAGGATGCAAATTTGCAACCTCACATCCAAAGGATTTGATCATTAGGAGATAATTTACTAATTGTTTAGATTTATGTTGATATTGTTTTTGGTCGTACAAAAAAATGAAATGTAGAGAATTTGGAGATCTTATGCCCAAGGAATTTTAAAGGAGCATGATGGGTGAGCTAAACTTATTTTTCTTAATATTACAAATAAGAAAAAAAACTTCAATACAATGGTTTAGAAGTCACACATATACCTATTAGAATTGACAACACTAGTACATTAGCATTGACAAGAATCAAGTTCATCATTCTAGGACTAAGCACATAGATGTTAGATATCACTTTATTAGAGACAGAGTGGCCAAAAGATTAATACAATTAGAGTATGTTCTTATTAAGCTTGAATTGGTTGACATTTTTACCAACCCCTTACCATTGGAGTAATTTCAAATATTGAGAGAACAATTTGGAATTTTTGACATTGCTTAGGGTTCACACCCTTTTGATAATGTTAAAAGGGGATAAGAGTTTGGAGTTAGAGAGAACATCAAGATAGGGAGAGTATGTTAATTCTTAATTTCCTTCTTAAAAATTTATTTCTATTTTCTTTGTCATATTTTTGTGTTTAAAACATTTATGTCTTGCATCATCAAAAGGGAGAGCCCTTGAGGTTCATCAGTCAAGCATAAATGTTTATATCTCATATCACCTTGCTTTAAGTGATATTATTAATACTCAACTAAGTCAAGCCATGAACTTTAAATATCTAAAATAGTGGTCTTCAAGACTCTTGGAGTGATGGCAAGCTTCAAGGAAATTGAAGGCATGCACTAAAATCTTTATACTTGAATATCTCTTTATTTTTCTTGAATTTGATTTATCCAAATTTTGAGATGATGTGGCACACTAGTAGTATTAATATTGGAAAATGTTATAAGTTTAATAATTCTTGAATTTTGATT